>CAJHNH020007223.1:235000-465000 GCA_905116865.2 Candidula unifasciata
CGTATGTTATTTTTGCTGTTCTATTTCACGTTTTCTATTATGCATTTTTGAAGCTAATTCTGGTTTCAGGAGAGGAGAATTATGTTGAAGTTTTAAGCCTGGAGTGATGTCCCTTGTCTTCATTTAGCCTGCATAACATTCCTGTGACTGTTTTTCCTCTTTCTGGCTCTCTCTCTCTCTCTCTCTCTCTCTCTCTCTCTCTCTCTCTCTCTCTCTCTCTCTCTCTTTATCTCTCTCTCTCTCTCTCTCTCTCTCTCTGTGTGTGTGTGTGTGAGAGTGTTGTGTATATGTTTCAGTGGCTCCAGTTATCTATTTCAGTCTGAAACAACATTTGACTGGACATCACGCGTTCTTTTGCCTTTCTCCATTTGGTCAGAGCATACCAAAGAAATCTGGTTTTCCTGGCAGTGGTGTAGTCGTAACATAAAAAGTAATGGATGTTTTACAAGCGGTATAAGAATGGCACAAAAATACCAGAATATTTGTTTACGATAAGCCTAACAATAGGATGACCTAGTTCAGATTATGTTTGTTCTTATCACTCATTGTATTCAGTGTTGTTTAAACAGAAAGGGAAAACAAAACACACAACAAATGAATGTTTAATAAAGCAGATTTACAGATGTAAAATTCAGTGCCCAAAATGCCACATCTATAAGGAATTTTCCGTTACTACGCATCTGTTGCCATTTGATATTCCATGAAGCATTAAATCTGTTGTTTTTCAAATAACGAGAAGTAAAACTTGTCATCTTCGGAATACCACAATCACGAACGACAAAATGAACACTGCGATTACAAAGCAGTCATCAGCATACAACACAAATGGACAATGATACAGTTACAAACAACAATGCATACATTCACTTATCTGTGGCCGAATCTCCACAACACACTTACATAGTAGAGGCACACGTGCGTGTGCGTGGTGCAGGATATGGGCATTGGACAGGAAGTGGCTCAGGCTGCTGGCATACGCAGTAGGCAGGTGGTTACGAAAATGTACTCGAAAATTTCACATCGTCTCTATAAGATTATTGCCTTATACACCAGGAATCAATTCACAAAATTGTTACTACCTTAACTGCTCGCGTCTCTAAATTGGAATATCAATGGCAGTACCTGGTTATCTCATTTATCACGGAGCTGCTCACAGAACTGTTACTAAGAGATTTTTTAAAATATTCTTTATTGGGACCATACTCTAGGAGTATTGTCAGTTAAAATGTCCCTGTCGCTATCTCATGGCCCATGAAGCAGCACATCCGCTGATGTCTAAGATTTCTGTGTCTCTAAATGTGACTGTCAATTATCAGGTCTTACGACTCGTTTAAAATAAACGTCGTTTATATTCCATGCGTCAACTCACAAATCTGTTACAGCACAAAAGTTCGTCAGTGCCGGAGCTCGTCAGTTAGTGCAACCATCTCATCTGACCTGTCAGTTCACACAAACTCAACTAAAAACGCATGCACTTTAGAAGCGGTTCCCATCTATTTTTGATTCGCGGGCCCGTTTTAGATCAATTTCTTTGGCAGAGACCCTATCGCCTCTCGTACGTTACGTCTTACAAGTAAATGGTGTATAGAAGTCTACTTACGGAGCGGAGCAGGAGATGGTAGATAGCAAGGCAATTTAGAGTAACCAGATATCTGAACAACTGCCTAATAATCATGCAGTGACATTTCTTAAACGTTGAAACTTACTGTAATAGTTAATATAGTCGTAGCTATCACCAACATAAAAGATTGTGTGAAAACATGCTCATACATTATAGTTCTGGAAAAGTTCAGTAGATCAAACCATTAACATTATAATCGATGCTACACTGTAAGTGGGCGCTGCAGTAAGCTCCATACAATGACGAACAAACATTGAATGATACATCTCTGTCACAGTTTCCAGATCTCTTGTACAACTGATGTGATGCTGACAAGATCACTCACCATGTACAACTGATGTGATGCTGACAACATCACTCACCATGTACAACTGATGTGATGCTGACAAGATCACTCACCATGTACAACTGATGTGATGCTGACAACATCACTCACCATGTACAACTGATGTGATGCTGTCCACATCACTCACCATGTACAACTGATGTGATGCTGACAACATCACTCACCATGTACAACTGATGTGATGCTGACAACATCACTCACCATGTACAACTGATGTGATGCTGACAACATCACTCACCATGTACAACTGATGTGATGCTGACAAGATCACTCACCATGTACAACTGATGTGATGCTGACAACATCACTCACCATGTACAACTGATGTGATGCTGTCAACATCACTCACCATGTACAACTGATGTGATGCTGACAACATCACTCACCATGTACAACTGATGTGATGCTGACAACATCACTCACCATGTACAACTGATGTGATGCTGACAACATCACACACCATGTACAACTGATGTGATGCTGACAAGATCACTCACCATGTACAACTGATGTGATGCTGACAACATCACTCACCATGTACAACTGATGTGATGCTGTCAACATCACTCACCATGTACAACTGATGTGATGCTGACAACATCACTCACCATGTACAACTGATGTGATGCTGACAACATCACTCACCATGTACAACTGATGTGATGCTGACAACATCACTCACCATGTACAACTGATGTGATGCTGACAAGATCACTCACCATGTACAACTGATGTGATGCTGACAAGATCACTCACCATGTACAACTGATGTGATGCTGTCAACATCACTCACCATGTACAACTGATGTGATGCTGTCCACATCACTCACCATGTACAACTGATGTGATGCTGACAAGATCCCTCACCATGTACAACTGATGTGATGCTGACAACATCACTCACCATGTACAACTGATGTGATGCTGACAAGATCACTCACCATGTACAACTGATGTGATGCTGACAAGATCACTCACCATGTACAACTGATGTGATGCTGACAACATCACTCACCATGTACAACTGATGTGATGCTGACAAGATCACTCACCATGTACAACTGATGTGATGCTGTCAACATCACTCACCATGTACAACTGATGTGATGCTGTCAACATCACTCACCATGTACAACTGATGTGATGCTGACAACATCACTCACCATGTACAACTGATGTGATGCTGACAAGATCACTCACCATGTACAACTGATGTGATGCTGACAACATCACTCACCATGTACAACTGATGTGATGCTGACAAGATCACTCACCATGTACAACTGATGTGATGCTGACAACATCACTCACCATGTACAACTGATGTGATGCTGACAAGATCACTCACCATGTACAACTGATGTGATGCTGACAAGATCACTCACCATGTACAACTGATGTGATGCTGACAAGATCACTCACCATGTAAAACTGATGTGATGCTGTCAACATCACTCACCATGTACAACTGATGTGATGCTGTCAACATCACTCACCATGTACAACTGATGTGATGCTGACAAGATCACTCACCATGTACAACTGATGTGATGCTGACAAGATCACTCACCATGTACAACTGATGTGATGCTGACAAGATCACTCACCATGTACAACTGATGTGATGCTGACAAGATCACTCACCATGTACAACTGATGTGATGCTGTCCACATCACTCACCATGTACAACTGATGTGATGCTGACAACATCACTCACCATGTACAACTAATGTGATGCTGACAAGATCACTCACCATGTACAACTGATGTGATGCTGACAAGATCACTCACCATGTACAACTGATGTGATGCTGACAACATCACTCACCATGTACAACTGATGTGATGCTGACAAGATCACTCACCATGTACAACTGATGTGATGCTGACAAGATCACTCACGATGTACAACTGATGTGATGCTGTCAACATCACTCACCATGTACAACTGATGTGATGCTGTCCACATCACTCACCATGTACAACTGATGTGATGCTGACAAGATCACTCACCATGTACAACTGATGTGATGCTGACAAGATCACTCACCATGTACAACTGATGTGATGCTGTCAACATCACTCACCATGTACAACTGATGTGATGCTGTCCACATCACTCACCATGTACAACTGATGTGATGCTGACAAGATCACTCACCATGTACAACTGATGTGATGCTGACAAGATCACTCACCATGTACAACTGATGTGATGCTGACAAGATCACTCACCATGTACAACTGATGTGATGCTGACAAGATCACTCACCATGTACAACTGATGTGATGCTGACAAGATCACTCACCATGTACAACTGATGTGATGCTGTCAACATCACTCACCAAGTGCAGCTGCTCTATTACAAATATGTCTAGCCCTATATGCCCAATAAACCTGAAGGTGTGGAAAAAGGTCCTTTACTTTTTTAACTTTTATGATCAACTGGCGCGTCAAAGTGGCTTCTTCTTCTTCTTCTTCTTCTTCTTCTTCTTCTTCTTCTTCTTCTTCTTCTTCTTCTTCTTCTTCTGTGTTGCTCTATAAGCGGAAAATCCCGGTTCCCAAAGACACACATTTGAGAAAGGCAACAAACAATACAGTAAAACAGTAACCTTCTGCATAGTTATACATTTGCATCTCAAATTTATTTTGAAGTTGAAGTCTACGTCAGCTTTTATAAGCTAGCTATATGACACAACACTCATTTGTGGATGCGACTTTGACCAACAACCTCGACCGACATCTTATTGTGGCGTCAGATCACTAAAAGTGTGACTTTGCAGGAGAAAAATCATGAAATTGAGTAGGTTTTCTGTGGCCCCCTATTAAACCAGTCATTTTCTGCATTACTTCCTGAAACCAATGAAAGTAAACCTTCCAAAAACCAAAACGGTTTCAGGATAACAGTAAATATCGAGAAGAAGAAGAAGCTACACTTGATATTTGTCTTTAGTGAACAAAAATTTTCCTTAACGTTGTGGATATTTTAGAAGCTGCATGTAAAAAATCATTGCGATAAAACAGGCAGTTGTCGAGAAAACGGCTTGCATGTGAGTTCATCAATTGTTGAACGAACTATAGTTGTACTTCCTCAGACAAGATTTTGATGGATATATGATGGTAGTATTCTGCACAGAAGAATGTGATCGTGACAGCTGCTTGTCTAAGTAAACAAAACGAACAAATATGAAAGCCGCCAATCTGGCAACGTCAGTCGATTCATCTGTCTGTGGTGCGCATTTGGCAGACCCCACGGGACTGATAAATGTCTCTTTAAACACAAACAGGTTGCAGACAGGTTGTTTCCTCATCTGTCATTTCAGTCAATTTTTTTTTTACACCTAAGAAGTGCATACAGGGCTCTGTGGAATACCGTTTTGGAACCGCTGCACTATAGAGTAATTGCTGCAAGCGACCGCACGTGCAAATGCTCAAAAAACCCCTGATGACGACAAACGTGTCCGTTAGTTGTCACGTACAGTTGATCAGTTAGCAACAACATGAAATCCAGTTTCTGCACAGATCAGGATTACTGTAAATTAAACGTCACGTTGGCCAGATAAAAGCATGGTTTTTGACATGGCCGATATGTAATTGTTACGTGCTGCCATGGACAGTCCATCCTGGTATGTTGTTTACATTAGCCCACGCATCATTAGGTTGTAGCGGGTCTCAGCTTGTCGGAGTTGAGTATCTTTATTCCAGGCCATTAGATGAAGGGTCCGTTGCAAACAAATATTCTTGGTACATCTCCCCGTGTGGATACTGTGGCACCCACGTTAGGGAAAACAGAACAGACCCAATGCCCCATTCACATGCATGACATAAAAGGCGACTAATATAGGGTTTACTGAATAGGGTTACGACACACCGAGCAGTCCAACTACATAACACAGTTATACTGGCCGTCCCTCGGGTTACGACACACCCAGCAGTCCAACCACATAACACAGTTATACTGGCCGACCCTCGGGTTACGACACACCCAACAGTCCAACCACACAACATAGTTATACTGGCTGTCCCTCGGGTTACGACACACCCAGCAGTCCAACCACATAACAGTTATACTGGCTGTCCCTCGGGTTACGACACACCCAGCAGTCCAACCACATAACAGTTATACTGGCTGTCCCTCGGGTTACGACCTAACCTCCAGTCTACTGTAGGTGCATGTTTAATCACTATACTTTGATTAGCTATAATTGTTTTTTAACCTTTTTTTTTTTTTTTGAAGTGTACGGGTATGATACTAACATGCTGTTATTTCCCGCCAATATAAAGGGACATGTGGGTCCAGAGTTGAGAACCGCTGATAAATTATACAATCCGTGATTAGGGAACGCGTAACAGGGAAGTGAAATTGTATTCTGGACGGCGTCTGTAGAAACAGGAAAAGTTAATCCAAAGCGTTTTACAATAGACAGTTTTTGTTTTGTTTTTGTTTCTGTTTGTAGAAATGGAACGCAGCCTCTCTGGTTGTAACGAGAAGTAGCTCCTGTTTAATTACCACACGACGTAGAGTATGTTTGCACTGACACAAACAAGTACTCTGAGTTTCCTAAATCCACGTCACACTAGTTTGTCCCGTTACATAACTAAAATTTGTCCAGATACGTCACTATAGTTTGTCCCGTTACACCACCATAATTTGCCCTGCTATGCCACAATATTTGGTCCCGCCACTTGCCTGTAATTTGTCCCGTTATGTCTCTATAATTTCTCGTAACATTTATTTATTCATTATCCTGTTATGCCATTATGCCACATAGTGCTCCCAGTCTATTCCTCTATTCCGTTCCATCATGTGCGATCATTCAATATCATGGATGGAATCCAGCCTAGCAGCTTTGGCCTCTCTCATCAACTTTCGTCTTAGGGTTTCTATTGGCGCCCTCGCCTTCCTAATCTCTTTATCTACCATTGTAATGCCCGTCTGCTGTTTCTCTGCTGGTTTCTTCTCAGAATGTCTTAAATGTCGCGCCATTTTCTAACACTTTCATTTGGTTCTTCGTGTCCGTCACTTTCCAACTCCTTGATCATGTTTTTCACATTCAAAGGAATGCAGTTTTTGTTTTCTTTCATCTGAAGTGCCCTACACTTAATGAGAGAACTGCTATTACGTCAATCAAATAATTGCTTTTCCTTTTTATTTCACTGATATCAAAATGAAACACACTGATCATCAATGACTAGACGTAGTGCAAATACACCTCATAAGAGGTTTATACAAGAAAAAAAAAAAAAAATTCAAAATAGATGGAGTTCTCAGAAGAAGATTTAAAAGAATAAAAAAAAAAAAAAAAATAAAGACAATTAATGTGTTGTACTAAAGTCGAGTCGGCGTGCCGGGTTTCATCTCAGATGAGGGCCATGAGCCTTGCGTTGGTTTCGACAGTGATATCAAAAAGCCGACCGTCTAGAAAGCAATGGCAAACTACTGGACGTAAATTTGCCTAGAGAAACCACACAACACCAGGGGCTCATGAGGTTGGTTCTGTAACGTCCTGTACAGGATACGCAACTAACCTAACTATAGTCAAGTAACTGTCGGTACTGCACAAGCATGTTCTTGACATGGAAGATGCTACTCAGAAGAAGATTTAAAAGAATAAAAAAAAAAAAAAAATAAAGACAATTAATGTGTTGTACTAAAGTCGAGTCGGCGTGCCGGGTTTCATCTCAGATGAGGGCCATGAGCCTTGCGTTGGTTTCGACAGTGATATCAAAAAGCCGACCGTCTAGAAAGCAATGGCAAACTACTGGACGTAAATTTGCCTAGAGAAACCACACAACACCAGGGGCTCATGAGGTTGGTTCTGTAACGTCCTGTACAGGATACGCAACTAACCTAACTATAGTCAAGTAACTGTCGGTACTGCACAAGCATGTTCTTGACATGGAAGATGCTACTCAGATCAAATGTTCACCCTGAGGTTCACCCAGAGATTTACCCTGAGATTCACCCTGAGGTTCATCCAGAGATTCACCCTGAGATTCACCCTGAGGTTCACCCAGAGATTCACCCTGAGATTCACCCTGTTGGAAAAAAAATAACCCTTTATTTTGAATGTAATCGACTTTAAAAAGGTTTTTCGTAGCTCACACAGAACATCTCCGTGGATACATTTTGAAATGCTATATTATTCATTCAAAGAATGAAGGTTCAGTCTACAGAGCGAGCTGTTCGGGGTTAAAGCGATTTGTTTGCAGTTGATACTGGAGTAAAACAGAAATACATTTAATCTTCTCTGTTATTTAACATCACCACTGACTGTGTGATCAAAAAATAGTTGTGTTGCGAACACCTAAAAACCAAACAGGACGTGCTCCATCTCTCGATCGGGAGGTGGAAATAGTTTTTTTCTTCAATTTCTTTGGTGAAGGTGGTGGTTTATAAAGGTTTCACCCCTCCCCCTAAAAAAAATACTAGTCGCAATTAACTTATATACTACTCAGGTAACACTAGACGCCCCCCCCCTACCCCCCCCCCCCAAAAAAAAAAAAATTAAAATTAACGTAAGCACTAGATACATTCAATATTTAGGTGGTGACTTTAATCATCATCATCATCATTTTGTAGCAGGTCTTTTGCAGAACGTCACTTTCATTAGGATCTGCCTGAACAAAGTTTGGTCTCTCGCCAGCTCTCCTGTCCTGTGTACTTTCATATTCAAGAAGTCACTTATATCCTGTGCCCATCTTCTTGGTGGCCGGCCCCTGCCCCTCCTTCCTGGTACCATTCCCTCTGCTACTGTTTTTTCCGATCCGCCATGCCGCGGTATATGACCAAATATTTCAGCTTCTGAGACCAGATGCTGTTTATTAGCCAATTTTCCTTGATGTTCAGATCTTTCAAGATGTCAGTATTTCTCTTTGTTTGTTTGTTTTTGTTTTGTTTGGTGTGTCCATGCACTTGTGACAGTCAACGACTTACGAAGACAGAAATTATGGCATGCACTGGCAAATCGCCAGAAGCCGTTAAAACTCCGAACAAAATAAGCAACTCTAAACTGTCTAGTTTTAAAAGCATGTAACTTATTTCCGACTGTAATCTTATTTCAGTTTCAACATATGCCAGTAAAAGTTGGAAAACCACTAAAGATACGGAACGAAAGTTTGAAAACAAATGCCTGAGGAAAATAATAAACATAAAATGTGATGAATTCAAGAAGGGTGAAAAAAATAAAATAAATATCTGGGCAACCACTAGTAGCAACAGTTATAATACAAACAAAATGGCGCTGTACTGACACACTCTGAAGAAACGTGCAGACAATCACCAGACAGGCACTACAATGGGAAATAAAGGACTTGCCAGATAAGGATGTTCAAAAGAAGTCCTAAAACAAACGCTGATGAGGGACCAAAGGTGCCCGGCTGGATTCCATTCAGTGATTGAAGTGATTGCACAAGATTAGAACGGAATGGAGAAATAGATTGCCAGCCCTATGTGACATATAATGGCACAAGAGAACAATGATGATGATACTCTATACCACCTAATAACAATGGCAAACTACTGAAAGTGACAATGCCCACTAGAACATCAAACCTTTGCTGGGAGAAACACACAACCATTACTCTATTAGGGATTGTAGAAAACGTTTTTGACTTCATTCAATCTGAGACAAGTGTGAGCGATTCGGGCCACAAACAGAGGCAGTCATCTTTGTTAAAGTACAGACTAGAAGGAAACGATGAGAAAGTGTGGCAAACAACATGACAGTTAGATGAAGTTCGTTAAATGATGTAGTGGGGAATACTCTGTGTGGAAGCACGGAGGTAGGGACCGATTTGGCTCACTGTGGTAATCATGCAATCTGCAGATATTTCAAACAAATAAATGAAATCGGGAATTCCCTGCCAGACGCAGATTCTATCAGCGTTTGATTAGTGATGTGATCAAGATCACGCCGGTCACCTTGACTTTCCATGCTATCACTTATACCCATTTTAGACTGGATCTTCTACTTTTTCTTAGCGTTCATCGGCTGTAAACTCCAGTGGAAAGTTCTGGTTGTTCATCCACTTCTGGAGTCTGGTCTTGTTCCTGAACTCAAGTTCTATGTGCCCGCCAGTTTTACTGATCTTATTTTGTTTCTAAGCAAACCGTTGGTTCCTTGCCTCTAAAGCAGATGCTCTCCCACTTAGTCGCCTTGTACGACACGCTTTTTATGGGACAGTGAGTCTGCTTTGAATATGTGGGAACGACATTCCCCAAAGATGGCAAATGAGTTGAAGAAATTAACGTCTGATACAGCAAAGCAAGCCAAGTAATGGGACAGCCAGTTCCCCCCTTTTACACCGCAAGACAGTCCCAATCAGTACAAAGAAACATCTCACACAAAGCATATTCATTCCAGTCCTATGCTATCAGTGCCAGACATGGACACTCACAACAAACCAGACAAGAAAATTAGTAACCAAGGACATCATATGTCTGAGAAAAGCTGCAGGAGTGACCAGCGAAAAAAGTCGGCACAGACCCTATTCTAAAATACAGACAACAACAACAGATCATATGGTTTGCCCAACTGAAGAGAATGCCCTGTGACTCCATACCATATAAGATGTACACCAATGGTTTGCCCAACTGAAGAGAATGCCCTGTGACTCCATACCATATAAGATGTACACCAATGGTTTGCCCAACTGAAGAGAATGCCCTGTGACTCCATACCATATAAGATGTACACCAATGGTTTGCCCAACTGAAGAGAATGCCCTGTGACTCTATACCATATAAGATGTACACCAATGGTTTGCCCAACTGAAGAGAATGCCCTGTGACTCCATACCATATAAGATGTACACCAATGGTTTGCCCAACTGAAGAGAATGCCCTGTGACTCCATACCATATAAGATGTACACCAATGGTTTGCCCAACTGAAGATAATGCCCTGTGACTCCACACCATATAAGATGTACACCAATGGTTTGCCCAACTGAAGAGAATGCCCTGTGACTCCACACCATAAAAGATGTACACCAATGGTTTGCCCAACTGAAGAGAATGCCCTGTGACTCCACACCATAAAAGATGTACACCAATGGTTTGCCCAACTGAAGAGAATGCCCTGTGACTCCACACCATATAAGATGTACACCAATGGTTTGCCCAACTGAAGAGAATGCCCTGTGACTCCACACCATAAAAGATGTACACCAAAAGAGGAGAAAAGTGTAAAACACAAGATGCAGCAGGAACAAAATGGAAAGAGAGCATCAGAGAAACTACAACAGCACATTGTGTCTGGCTGAGGCGGCTAGAAGAGCAAGAAGCAGAGCCGGACACCTCACTCGACACTAGAGGTGGTAAAGGAAGAAGTGAAGAAGACAGACCAATTGGGTCTAACCCTCCCCCCTCCCCCCTCTAGGACCCCACAACTCACACTGGAAGAGGCCAAAGTCTACCCCGATGCGAATTTCTTTTTCTTCCTCTTCTTCGTTTACCCACCGGCTGTAAGCTCCGGCGGAAAGTCCTGGTTGTTCGTCCATTTGGACTTTGACTTTGTGCCAGGACATGAGTTTTGCGTGTAAGTCTGATTAAATGGCATATTTGTGTGCGATTAGTTGTTCCTTGCCGTTCGGGCTGATGCACTTCAACTTTGAAGGAAGTCCCCAGTCAGTCGACTCCTACGACATGCTTGCAGGGAAGACAGTGGGTCTGTTCTTGTTTCCCCCCCCCCTCCCACAATGGGGTCCCAAAACCCACACGGGAATGATGCGGATCTAAGCTTGGGGTCAATCTAAAGATAGCACTTGACAATAATTACCTCGACATGGTCGATGTGAACAAAGTAAAACATGCCGCCATTAATGAGAACGCACTCCAAACTTCATACGAGGTGTGATCTTCTGCTGATACGGGTTCAGTGTTCGCTGGAGTGAGTGAGTGTTTGATGTCTTCCACTTGAAGTGATCGTGGCACGAGTTGGCAATTGAATCAATTATGTTCATATTCAGACACACTTTTCTTTTTACTTTGGGCTTGTGGTAATAAACACACTCTGCTTCGTATGTATGTTGAGTATGCGACAGAGTGAGAGAAAGACAAAGAATGAGAGAGAGAGAGTCAGACAGACAGACAGACAGACAGACAGACAGACAGACAGACAGACAGACAGACAGACAGACAGACAGACAGACCCTTAACAATGGTATCATAACATTAACAACAAACGGAGTACAATAGCGAGCATATCGATACGACCACAAAAAGTAAAGAGAAACATTTCTCGACTGAATAAATACTGTTTGAAAACAGAGAACTTTGCGTGTAACGTCACTTCAGTCAGTAAGAGAATGGAGGTGGAGGCAGTCAGGGCAGCTTGTTGATGGCTTCAGAGCCGCACTGTGCAGCATGTAATTGTAACGAACTTACAGAGCATGCTCCGGAAAGTTGAAACGCGTGCCCTACGCGTAGAGTGGCCGGCAACACTTGGTAGGATTCACATCAAGAGCGTATCTTCTTCTTCTTCGCGTTCACCAGCTGTACATTCTGGCGGAAAGTTCTGGTTGCTCGTCCACTACTGAACTGCAGTCTTGCTTCAGAACCTGAGTGTTGCGTGTGCATCAGTTTTACATATCTCATTCTCTTGAATACAGACTGTTGGTTCCTTGCCTCTCCGGCAGATGCACTCCGACTTCAAAGGAAGCTCCCCAATTAGTCGACTCTTACGACATGCTTTTGGGGAGGCAGTGGGTCTATTCTTGTTTTACCTTACAATGGGGCCCCGGATCCCACACAGGGGAAGAGCGTATCTATCATGGATAGAGTGGCCGGCAACACTTGGTAGGATTCACATCAAGAGCGTATCTATCTTGGATAGAGTGGCCGGCAACACTTGGTATGATTCACATCAAGAGCGTATCTATCATGGATAGAGTGGCCGGCAACACTTGGTAGGATTCACATCAAGAGCGTATCTATCATGGATAGAGTAGCCGGCAACACTTTGTATGATTCACATCAAGAGCGTATCTGTCTTGGATAGAGTGGCCGGCAACACTTGGTAGGATTCACATCAAGAGCGTATCTATCATGGATAGAGTGGCCGGCAACACTTGGTAGGATTCACATCAAGAGCGTATCTATCATGGATAGAGTAGCCGGCAACACTTTGTATGATTCACATCAAGAGCGTATCTGTCATGGATAGAGTGGCCGGCAACACTTGGTAGGATTCACATCAAGAGCGTATCTATCATGGATAAAGTGGCCGGCAACACTTGGTAGAATTCACATCAACAGCGTATCTATCATGGATAGAGTGGCCGGCAACACTTGGTAGGATTCACATCAAGAGCGTATCTATCATGGATGGAGTGGCCGGCAACACTTGGTATGATTCACATCAAGAGCGCATCTATCATGGATTTTATGTCCAGGACACTCAGGTGTGCAGGGTAATGAATAAGCTGATAGACTGTCTGCTGCTGCTCTGCGTGGTGAGCTACTTTACGATAAAGCAGATGTGATAAAGGCTTGCTGGGGTCAAACGAACAGTGCAACAGAGGAGACAGAGAATTCGTACACTGAAACACCAATTCAGCGGTGGGGGGGGGGGGGGGGGGGGGTTGGTAGAGAGTCTTGGAGATATTTAACACTGATGGAAACGTGGGCGGATTTTTTTAAACAATATTGCAGTTGGTAGTATTAGCATGTCGACTCTTAGTAGGCTACTGATGAAGGAGAGGGACCACGTGTGGAAATCTCCCGAGTGCATTGATGACAATGTGTGATTTATTTATTCCTTCATTTTATCGAATACAGCAGAACTGACTTCTTCTGCGTCTGCTTGCCGGTAGCGCACCTCCCTGTGGTATCTGCAGTATTTATGTTCAACCAATGACCTGGCAAAAATCTGGCCAGACATTCTGTTTTACCGCCAGTCAGCTGAATTGTTTACAACGGTTTAAGGTCGAGATGACTGACATCATTGCACTGTTTTTATTTTTTTAAAAGAAGTACCAAGTACCATAAACCTTTATTAGATAGCTCAACGGGGGGAAATGGAAAAGACGAGTACAATTATAATTGAATGTTTCGGCCATACTTTATAACGAGTACAACATAAAGTGTGTCTAGATAACAGGAAACAGCCGGTGTCAGAACAAGAGGACGACAAGGGAAACATTAGAAAAATTATTATGAGACTACAAAA
Source organism: Candidula unifasciata (assembly GCA_905116865.2). NCBI lineage: Eukaryota > Metazoa > Mollusca > Gastropoda > Stylommatophora > Geomitridae > Candidula > Candidula unifasciata. The sequence continues at coordinate 249,142 of CAJHNH020007223.1, forward strand.
ATGCTGAGCTAAACACCATGTCAGAAATCGAGAGAGCTGCATGCAATAGTGCGGAGTGGAGGAATGGAACGCGAGCCCTTTATGATGTCTAACGGCACACAAAGGATGATGATGGTGATGTATCTGGATAAAATCAACGGACAAGAGAACTGCATTTCTTGTGGCGACCGTTGGCTTTAGCATCTCTAGCAACTGCCTTATGCGTTTACTGCGTGCTCATAGTTCTGTATTGTGCCGGGACTATTTGTTTGATTATAATTTCAAATGGGACAGGTCAGGAAAAATTAGTTGATTTTCACAGGCACAGGAGCAAGTATGGGGTGGCCCAACTGCAGTGAAGTGGAAACCTCAGCTATGATGACGACTGCTGCAACATGGAACCAGTAGAATCTAAACGGAGAAAATATGGATGTGAGCGGCTGAATTATCCTGGGCGAAACAAATAAGGCGTCTGCAAAACAATGGAGAAATGAAAATAAGTTCAATAAAACAAATTAATACAAGGTATGCTGAATATTGATCCCCGCAGGACTAAGATCGCCGAACCATGAATAATACGATTTTCCATAGAGGTGCGGTTGGTTGGATCAAGATTTGATGACAGTAACTGTCGCCTTGGTGATTTGAACTATTAGCATAGAGGAAGACTGACTTAGGAGCCACATTGTGAAAACATCCACAAAATGTTTACGTAAACAATCTGCTAACTTCTTTCTTGTGTCCCCAATATTTGGTCTTTTAAATTCTTTCTTGCAGCAAATGATGAGCTATGAAATGCTACGGAATTCACAAGTTATTGCTTTCCCAATTTGAAATTAGCAACTATAAATCTCTTTTAACTTCAGTGAAAAGTCGAAAAATGCAATGGTATGGACATGTAATAAGATCTAACAGCCTCTCAAAAACAATACAACAGGGCTCAGTATAAAGAAAGAGGAGAAGAGGCAGACAAGGAAAGACCTGGTTACAGAACCTGACTGACTAGACAGGCCTCAGGCATGCAACCATGAAGTCCATCACAACAGACCACCAAAGGTGGAGAGAGCTGATCAGAAAGTCAACAGAAACTGGCGACCCAACGACACGCAGTGTTTCGGGATAATGATCATGATGATGAATTAAAAAAAAAACTCTTGCCCAAGTGGACAATGGATTTGAATCACAAATGGGCGTGATTTACATCTAGTAGGGAACGTTTGGAAGTACCGGAACTGCGGCATGGACACTAGAGTGCTGCTAACGATTGTTGAATAAAGAATCGACATGATAGCACTCGGGACTCCCACAAGCGCTCCGTTCCTTATTTCAGCAGCAAGCGAAGTGTTCCGATGGCACCAGTAACCGTCTGATTTTATATCCGTCTCGCTTTCCACTGAGTGTTGAGCGTCAGTCACATCCCCTGGTAACTTCTCGCAGCGCCATTCTCCGCGGACCGTAATTATCCATCTTTGCTTTCGTACTGTTCACTCGCTCCCAAACGGTCTTCACAATATTGAGATTGTCATACGTCAATTCACCAACAAGTGGTGAAGAACTAGTCAGTCTATCTGCCTGATCACTTCCCAACACACCTGCATACCCTGGAAAAAATATCCAAAGGATGCTAACTACCTGGGACCTCTGAAGTGATGCCTGCCACTCTGCACAAAGCATGCCTGTCTCCACCTTTCTCAACATGCTCTGTGAGTCAGTTACAGTCACGACATGTGTGTACAGGTGATTCTCAAGCGGAAGGTAGCAGTGACTGCCTCCACCTACATTCTCCAACTAGACGTTGTGATGTCATTTGCCAGGTTTTGCTTCACTAAGCGACATCCATTCGCTTTTGCTATGAACAGCACGTACTTCATCTGCCCCTCACCACAGAACCATGCAATCTGTATAATGACATCAGCTGGGCGGTAATTGTTCTGAATCATTTGTTAAACTTCTAATTCTGCAGCACCAGCTGACCTGTCCCTGCACTCACTACCTCAAGTGATAAGAACCCTACACAAGTCTGAAACATGCTCAGACACTACTGATAAAAATTAAGATTATGTTGTTGCTTGTAGACCACTTCAAGGTTCTCATTGATCTTACGTGCATATATTTAGACCACGATGTCAGATACTGGACCCGATAAACTGCTAGGATGAAAGGTTACGATCGACATGAATATCCTCCGCTCAAATCCATTTGAAAGAGCTTTAGCGAGAACCCAAGAGCGGTCTACAAACGAGACGCTAACATACTTAACTATTTGCAGTTCAAAAATAACAAACTTGCTGGCTGATTAAATCTAGAAAGACTACGATCGCAAAAAGGAGCAGAAGAACAAGCACGGGAGAGGTATAAACGGTTTTATTGGAAAACTGTCAACCACAAATTACGGAATGAAAACACCGTCAGCAATTTACTCGGAGCTGACATCTTGGAAGCGGTGAGATGTCAATGATTAGATGATAGGATTTTCTGAGCTAATGGCTTCACAGACGTAATCAAAGACGCAGGGGGAACATTTCAGTTTAACACAAGACGGATTCTGAAAGGCTGCAGTCAGTACGCTGTAGTAATTGCGACGGTAGTAGCATTAGCAAAGAATGACAGATCTGTGTTTTTAGTATCCGAGTTGCGTAAGAGAGGACAATACCGACAGAGGGACATAAACACACAAAAAGACGATTTAAAAAAAAAAAAAGTGTAGATTTTATTCTTTTCCCTCTCGGTTTACTCTCTCCTTTCCTGCCTTATTGTTTGGTAGTCTGTCTATACTGTGGATATCTTTTCTCCTCTTTGTTGATCTCTTCCATTTTCCCAGTGTCTCGTCCCCTCGACATACTTCTGCATGTTCCTCTGCATCGATCTCTTCATTTCCTGTTTCACTTTCACGTCGTACCTCCCTACCTCTCTCTTTCGATTTATCTACTTCTCCCGATCTCAGTGTCCGTCTCTTCTTCTTTTCGTCCCCTCTGACCTTCTTGCACTTTGTCGCTGGCCAGGGCATAATGAATTCCTGACAGAAGAATTTAAAATACACTACAGGACAAACACAGCCTCAGGACACAACAGGAAATGATCTGGCTGAAGATGGTAAAGTTTAGCAGCCCTCCCCTCTCCAGACGCCGATCTCAAGCACAAGTCTAAAGCAATGCGGACACAGACATTTGCCGACTGATGGGTCATAGAGGCAGTGCTCACAGTGCCATTACGTCGATACTTTGTGTATTCGATCAGTGACTGCGGATCCGATCAGCCCACGGTCCTTTTGGGCAAATGTTTTATCATTGCTATGTGCTAGGTTTGTGGTGAGTAAAGTAAAGAGCTCTATACGTGCATCGCACTTATGGACCCATATTTCATACACAGATCATCATTGGATGGGTCGTGTGGCCACTATCAAGCAGGCTTAAGGTAATTAAATGATAATTAAGACTTGGAATGCTTACCATATCAAAAAGTCAGCTGATGAAACTTGAACGCAAACAGAATGAAGACATGCGGGTAATTCTGGGATGTACAAGAGATAACCCGGTAGTATATATGTGATATATACTCGCACTGCCTGCTATTGCAGATAGGCTCCATGTTCTGCAAAGTCATATCTAAGAGTAGCTGCAGACAAGAGACACCTCTTGCATGAAGCCTTGGGTAAAGCTAAGGGCCACAGACTGAAAAGAGGAAGGTCTTGGATGGCGCGGGCTGAAGCCACAACTAGATGTGTGCAGGCTCGATAAATTTGGGCGAGGAGAGAAGTAGGTGAAAGTGTCCCAGAAAGAAACAGGTTTGTGTCGGGTTTTAATCACTTTAGGTCGTGAGTGCAGGGACTGGCCAGCTGGTGCTGCAGAATTAGAAGTTCAACAGATGATTCATGACAATTCCCGCCCAAGTGATGTGGTTATCTGTACAGATGGCTCTGTGTTGAGTGGTAGACGAAGTACATGGGGATTCATAGCAAAGGCGAATGGACGTCGCTTAGTGCAGCAAAGCCTGGCATATGATTTCACGTCTAGTTTGAGAATAGAGGTGGAGTCAGTCACTGCTACCTTCTGGTGGATTCAGAATCAGCTGTATAAACATGTCGTAATTGTAACCGACTCACAGAGTATGTTGAGAAAGGTGAAGACAGAAATGCTCCATGCAGAGTGGCAAACATCGCTTAAGAAGTACCACGTAGTTAGCGTCCTTTGGATATTTCCTCCAGGAATGCTGGTGTGGTGGGAAACGAGCAGGCAGATAGATTGACCGGTTCTGCACCACTACGCGGTGATGTTGTGAGGGCCCTTTTGGAGCAAGTGGGGAGGCACAAATAGTACATTATGATCTGAAGTGAATGGCACTGCAAGGAGTTACCAGGGGATCTGACAGACGCTCAACACTGAAGGGAAAAGGCGAGATACATATACTATCAGTTACTGGTGCCATCAGGACTGGAACTCTTTGCTTGCTGCTGAAGATAGGGACAGAGCGCTTTTGGGAGTGTCCCGAATGCAATGATGTTGATTCTTAATTTAACATTCCTCAATAAGGACACCCAGTGTGGTCTGCCTCTGCTTCGAGTGCGGACAAATAAACCGTTGAAAATAACCCAGGCATCCAACTTCGACCTGGTGGAATCGTCATGTGCCTCAGCAAAACTCTCAACAAACTTCAGAACAGAGCAGCAAGCAATTATTGTCAACAAACTTCAGAACAGAGCAGCAAGCAATTATTGCCAACAAACTTCAGAACACAGCAGCAAGCAATTATTGCCAACAAACTTCAGAACACAGCAGCAAGCAATTATTGCCAACAAACTTTAGAACAGAGCAGCAAGCAATTATTGCCAACAAACTTCAGAACACAGCAGCAAGCAATTATTGTCAACAAACTTTAGAACAGAGCAGCAAGCAATTATTGTCAACAAACTTTAGAACAGAGCAGCAAGCAATTATTGCCAACAAACTTCAGAACACAGCAGCAAGCAATTATTGTCAACAAACTTTAGAACAGAGCAGCAAGCAATTATTGTCAACAAACTTCAGAACAGAGCAGCAAGCAATTATTCCCAACAAACTTCAGAACAGAGCAGCAAGCAATTATTGTCAACAAACTTTAGAACAGAGCAGCAAGCAATTATTGTCAACAAACTTCAGAACAGAGCAGCAAGCAATTATTGCCAACAAACTTCAGAACAAAGCAGCAAGCAATTATTGTCAACAAACTTCAGAACAGAGCAGCAAGCAATTATTGCCAACAAACTTCAGAACAGAGCAGCAAGCAATTATTGCCAACAAACTTCAGAACAGAGCAGCAAGCAATTATTGTCAACAAACTTTAGAACAGAACAGCAAGCAATTATTGTCAACAAACTTTAGAACAGAACAGCAAGCAATTATTGTCAACAAACTTTAGAACAGAGCAGCAAGCAATTATTGCCAACAAACTTTAGAACAGAACAGCAAGCAATTATTGTCAACAAACTTTAGAACAGAGCAGCAAGCAATTATTGTCAACAAACTTTAGAACAGAGCAGCAAGCAATTATTGTCAACAAACTTCAGAACACAGCAGCAAGCAATTATTGTCAACAAACTTCAGAACACAGCAGCAAGCAATTATTGTCAACAAACTTCAGAACTGAGCAGCAAGCAATTATTGTCAACAAACTTTAGAACACAGTAGCAAGCAATTATTGCCAACAAACTTCAGAACACAGCAGCAAGCAATTATTGCCAACAAACTTCAGAACACAGCAGCAAGCAATTATTGCCAACAAACTTCAGAACACAGCAGCAAGCAATTATTGCCAACAAACTTCAGAACACAGCAGCAAGCAATTATTGCCAACAAACTTCAGAACACAGCAGCAAGCAATTATTGTCAACAAACTTCAGAACAGAGCAGCAAGCAATTATTGCCAACAAACTTTAGAACACAGCAGCAAGCAATTATTGTCAACAAACTTCAGAACACAGCAGCAAGCAATTATTGCCAACAAACTTTAGAACACAGCAGCAAGCAATTATTGTCAACAAACTTCAGAACAGAGCAGCAAGCAATTATTGTCAACAACCTTCAGAACAGAGCAGCAAGCAATTATTGCCAACAAACTTTAGAACACAGCAGCAAGCAATTATTGTCAACAAACTTTAGAACACAGCAGCAAGCAATTATTGTCAACAAACTTCAGAACACAGCAGCAAGCAATTATTGCCAACAAACTTTAGAACACAGCAGAAAGCAATTATTGCCAACAAACTTTAGAACACAGCAGCAAGCAATTATTGTCAACAAACTTCAGAACAGAGCAGCAAGCAATTATTGTCAACAACCTTCAGAACAGAGCAGCAAGCAATTATTGCCAACAAACTTTAGAACACAGCAGCAAGCAATTATTGTCAACAAACTTTAGAACACAGCAGCAAGCAATTATTGTCAACAAACTTCAGAACACAGCAGCAAGCAATTATTGCCAACAAACTTTAGAACACAGCAGCAAGCAATTATTGTCAACAAACTTCAGAACAGAGCAGCAAGCAATTATTGCCAACAAACTTTAGAACACAGCAGCAAGCAATTATTGTCAACAAACTTCAGAACACAGCAGCAAGCAATTATGCCAACAAACTTTAGAACACAGCAGCAAGCAATTATTGCCAACAAACTTCAGAACACAGCAGCAAGCAATTATTGTCAACAAACTTTAGAACACAGCAGCAAGCAATTATTGCCAACAAACTTCAGAACACAGCAGCAAGCAACTTTTGTCAACAAACTTCAGAACACAGCAGCAAGCAATTATTGCCAACAAACTTCAGAACACAGCAGCAAGCAATTATTGTCAACAAACTTCAGAACACAGCAGCAAGCAATTATTGCCAACAAACTTCAGAACACAGCAGCAAGCAATTATTGCCAACAAACTTCAGAACACAGCAGCAAGCAATTATTGCCAACAAACTTCAGAACACAGCAGCAAGCAATTATTGCCAACAAACTTTAGAACACAGCAGCAAGCAATTACTGATGCAACCAAAGTGCTTGAGGAAACAAACACTAACAACAATAAAACTGTTTTCCTGTGTGACTGCATGTGAGTTCTCCAGCTGATTCAAAGGCATCCACGAGACAACACTGAGAAAGAGCTGACCCGCTAGCTAAATAGACTCGCAAAAAAAAACAATCAAATCGTTTTCCACTGGATCCTGGCTCACTGCTGCATACCAGGAAATGAGTTAGCAGACAGACTTGTCAAAAAAATTTTTTTTTTATTATTAACAAAGGAGAAACAACATACCCATTCATTGTCATTAATCAAAACAGTAATCAAGGGAAAATACAAAGAATTGTAGAGAAGAAACAACAACGGTAAACATCCACAAGACCCCATCAGCAGACTCAACAGAAAGCCACAAGTAATTTTCTGTCTAAGAACAGGAAACTGCAGGCTCAACTACCACAGGCGAATATAAAGATTGCACAGTCGCCAGAGAGAGCATGCCTGAAGCTGACACACAAGTTTGGAGGCAGTCGCCAGAGAGAGCATGCCTGAAGCTGACACACAAGTTTGGAGGCAGTCGCCAGAGAGAGCATGCCTGAAGCTGACACACAAGTTTGGAGGCAGCCCACCTGATCACCTGATCTGAGCATCACGAAACTGAACACAGAGAAGAAGAATACACAACAACAACAACAACAACAACAACAGATAAAGAAACCTGTCTTCAGGACGTGGTTTGTATAGGGGTCCCGGGTTCAGACCCATATATTGTTACAAACCAGTCTCAACTCAATGGGGGATGTAGTCAACATCAACTTGACTGCTTTTACTTCTCCAAATTGTTTCTGGTACTCATTCTGTAAGCTGGGTACTCACTCATTCTGTAAGCTGGATACTCATTCTGTAAGCTGGGTACTCATTCTGTAAGCTGGATACTCATTCTGTAAGCTGGATACTCATTCTGTAAGCTGGATACTCATTCTGTAAGCTGGATACTCATTCTGTAAGCTGGATACTCATTCTGTAAGCTGGGTACTCATTCTGTAAGCTGGGTACTCACTCATTCTGTAAGCTGGATACTCATTCTGTAAGCTGGATACTCATTCTGTAAGCTGGGTACTCACTCATTCTGTAAGCTGGGTACTCATTCTGTAAGCTGGGTACTCATTCTGTAAGCTGGGTACTCATTCTGTAAGCTGGGTACTCATTCTGTAAGCTGGGTACTCATTCTGTAAGCTGGGTACTCATTCTGTAAGCTGGGTACTCATTCTGTAAGCTGGATACTCATTCTGTAAGCTGGATACTCATTCTGTAAGCTGGGTACTCACTCATTCTGTAAGCTGGGTACTCATTCTGTAAGCTGGGTACTCACTCATTCTGTAAGCTGGATACTCATTCTGTAAGCTGGGTACTCATTCTGTAAGCTGGATACTCATTCTGTAAGCTGGATACTCATTCTGTAAGCTGGATACTCATTCTGTAAGCTGGATACTCATTCTGTAAGCTGGATACTCATTCTGTAAGCTGGGTACTCACTCATTCTGTAAGCTGGATACTCATTCTGTAAGCTGGGTACTCATTCTGTAAGCTGGGTACTCATTCTGTAAGCTGGGTACTCATTCTGTAAGCTGGGTACTCATTCTGTAAGCTGGATACTCATTCTGTAAGCTGGGTACTCACTCATTCTGTAAGCTGGGTACTCATTCTGTAAGCTGGGTACTCATTCTGTAAGCTGGGTACTCACTCATTCTGTAAGCTGGGTACTCACTCATTCTGTAAGCTGGATACTCATTCTGTAAGCTGGATACTCATTCTGTAAGCTGGATACTCATTCTGTAAGCTGGATACTCATTCTGTAAGCTGGGTACTCACTCATTCTGTAAGCTGGGTACTCATTCTGTAAGCTGGATACTCACTCATTCTGTAAGCTGGATACTCATTCTGTAAGCTGGATACTCATTCTGTAAGCTGGATACTCATTCTGTAAGCTGGGTACTCATTCTGTAAGCTGGGTACTCATTCTGTAAGCTGGGTACTCATTCTGTAAGCTGGGTACTCACTCATTCTGTAAGCTGGGTACTCACTCATTCTGTAAGCTGGGTACTCATTCTGTAAGCTGGGTACTCACTCATTCTGTAAGCTGGGTACTCATTCTGTAAGCTGGGTACTTATTCTGTAAGCTGGGTACTCAGTATGTAAGCTGGGTACTCAGTATGTAAGCTGGATACTCATTCTGTAAGCTGGATACTCATTCTGTAAGCTGGATACTCATTCTGTAAGCTGGGTACTCATTCTGTAAGCTGGGTACTCATTCTGTAAGCTGGGTACTCATTCTGTAAGCTGGGTACTCACTCATTCTGTAAGCTGGGTACTCATTCTGTAAGCTGGATACTCATTCTGTAAGCTGGGTACTCACTCATTCTGTAAGCTGGGTACTCATTCTGTAAGCTGGGTACTCACTCATTCTGTAAGCTGGGTACTTATTCTGTAAGCTGGGTACTCATTCTGTAAGCTGGGTACTCATTCTGTAAGCTGGATACTCATTCTGTAAGCTGGATACTCATTCTGTAAGCTGGGTACTCACTCATTCTGTAAGCTGGGTACTCATTCTGTAAGCTGGGTACTCACTCATTCTGTAAGCTGGATACTCATTCTGTAAGCTGGGTACTCATTCTGTAAGCTGGATACTCATTCTGTAAGCTGGATACTCATTCTGTAAGCTGGATACTCATTCTGTAAGCTGGATACTCATTCTGTAAGCTGGATACTCATTCTGTAAGCTGGGTACTCACTCATTCTGTAAGCTGGATACTCATTCTGTAAGCTGGGTACTCATTCTGTAAGCTGGGTACTCATTCTGTAAGCTGGGTACTCATTCTGTAAGCTGGGTACTCATTCTGTAAGCTGGATACTCATTCTGTAAGCTGGGTACTCACTCATTCTGTAAGCTGGGTACTCATTCTGTAAGCTGGGTACTCATTCTGTAAGCTGGGTACTCACTCATTCTGTAAGCTGGGTACTCACTCATTCTGTAAGCTGGATACTCATTCTGTAAGCTGGATACTCATTCTGTAAGCTGGATACTCATTCTGTAAGCTGGGTACTCACTCATTCTGTAAGCTGGGTACTCATTCTGTAAGCTGGGTACTCATTCTGTAAGCTGGATACTCACTCATTCTGTAAGCTGGATACTCATTCTGTAAGCTGGATACTCATTCTGTAAGCTGGATACTCATTCTGTAAGCTGGGTACTCATTCTGTAAGCTGGGTACTCATTCTGTAAGCTGGGTACTCATTCTGTAAGCTGGGTACTCACTCATTCTGTAAGCTGGGTACTCACTCATTCTGTAAGCTGGGTACTCATTCTGTAAGCTGGGTACTCACTCATTCTGTAAGCTGGGTACTCATTCTGTAAGCTGGGTACTCATTCTGTAAGCTGGGTACTCAGTATGTAAGCTGGATACTCATTCTGTAAGCTGGATACTCATTCTGTAAGCTGGATACTCATTCTGTAAGCTGGGTACTCATTCTGTAAGCTGGGTACTCATTCTGTAAGCTGGGTACTCATTCTGTAAGCTGGGTACTCATTCTGTAAGCTGGGTACTCACTCATTCTGTAAGCTGGGTACTCATTCTGTAAGCTGGATACTCATTCTGTAAGCTGGGTACTCACTCATTCTGTAAGCTGGGTACTCATTCTGTAAGCTGGGTACTCACTCATTCTGTAAGCTGGGTACTCATTCTGTAAGCTGGGTACTCATTCTGTAAGCTGGGTACTCATTCTGTAAGCTGGGTACTCATTCTGTAAGCTGGATACTCATTCTGTAAGCTGGATACTCATTCTGTAAGCTGGGTACTCATTCTGTAAGCTGGGTACTCATTCTGGGTTGGAATGAATATGCCTTGTATGAAATGTTTCTCTGTGCTGGCTGGGACTGCCTTATGACGTAAGAGCTAGCTGTGCCAACAATTGGTTTGCCTGACTGCATCATATGTGAATTTTTTCATCTAGACTCTCATCTTCACGGAATGTTGTTCCAAGATATTTAAACTCAGATGCCTATTTAATGCCTTAGCACTCTACTGCAGAACTGCAGCTTGACACCCAGTGACTCAAAGAGCTCATATTTGTATGTGAATCCCACAGGATTGGTTGGGTTATTTGTTACTGGGCGGCCAGTTCAAAATTCTTTTTAATATCAACCATAATGGGGCTCTGAACATATGACCATCAGGAAACGTAGTTAGTAATATGCCCCACCCACCACCCCCCCCCATGAGGTGCTTCATATGAGACTTTCATTATATTTACAACCCCCCAACCTATCATACGAAGAATGTCTGATCAGGTATCAATAAAGCAACAAAGGAGAACAATACCAAATCAGGATGCATTTTCCCTCCATTTATAAATCACAAAATCAGCATAACTTAAAACTGTGCAAACAGGTACACGGTCTGCCACTCTGCTCACCTAGATAAAATCTGATTGATTCAAGGGAGGTCATTCTAACAGATACCATCATAATTATAGGCTGGAAAAAAAAGCCAACATCCCAGGATTCCATTAGTGACTTCCCCTGTCAGCCATCAAACTAAAGCTGGATTTGTTACAGCTTAGCTGAATATATTACTGCTGTTATATTTACACACAGTTGAAAGGCAGAGAATCTTGACAGTCAGCAGACATAAAATTAACTATTCCACAACCGGCAAAGTTTTGATACAAGTAATGTAGGATAAAAGTAAGGTAGGATACAAGTAGTGTAGTATTTAAAAATATCTCATATTTACCAGTAAATTATTCAGAGTAAGCCTCATACTTGATACAGTTCTCATCGTTACAGTGAGTCATGTTCTGGGTCAGCATAGAGAGTATTCTACAGTACCGAATGAATGAAGTCGCAGTAGCAATAATACTGCTAAGATCATCATCATGTAGCAGGTTTTTTGCAGAATGTCACTCTCATCAAATCAACAGGATGTTATATGCTTGAGTTAAGTCAACAGGACATCATATGCTTAAGTCAACAGGACATCATATGCCTGAGTAAAGTCAACAGAACACCATATGCCTGAGTTAAGTCAACAGGACACCATATGCCTGAGTTAAGTCAACAGAACATCATATGCCTGAGTTAAGTCAACAGGACATCATATGCCTGAGTTAAGTCAACAAAACACCATATGCTTGAGTTAAGTCAACAGGACACCATATGCTTGAGTTAAGTCAACAGGACACCATATGCTTGAGTTAAGTCAACAGAACACCATATGCTTGAGTTAAGTCAACAGGACATCATATGCCTGAGTTAAGTCAACAGGACATCATATGCTTGAGTTAAGTCAACAGAACACCATATGCTTGAGTTAAGTCAATGGGACATCATATGCCTGAGTTAAGTCAACAGGACATCATATGCCTGAGTTAAGTCAACAGGACATCATATGCCTGAGTTAAGTCAACAGGACACCATATGCTTGAGTTAAGTCAACAGGACATCATTTGCTTAAGTCAACAGGACATCATATGCTTGTGTTAAGTCAACAGGACATCATATGCTTGAGTTAAGTCAACAGGACATCATATGCTTGAATTAAGTCAACAGGACACCATATGCTTGAGTTAAGTCAACAGGACATCATATGCCTGAGTTAAGTCAACAGGACATCATATGCCTGAGTTAAGTCAACAGGACATCATATGCCTGAGTTAAGTCAACAGGACATCATATGCCTGAGTTAAGTCAACAGGACATCATATGCCTGAGTCCGGACAAGTAATCGACAGTGACTATGTATTCCATGTTAATTACCACACACTGAACATGAGACTGCAGAAGATGGCGGACACTTTTTTTAATAAAAATGAAATGATACAACAGGTAGATGAAAGGAAACAGTTGTTAAAGCTAAAATAAACATTAATAACATCAATATATCCCTCAAGTGAACATGGGCATAGTGCACACATTTCAAGTCCACAGTTCATATATTTTTGACTGAGCAACACAGTCTGCACCGATAACATTTTGTTGAGACTCAAATTTTGGCTCACCAACAATTTTTCCAACAGAAATCCATAAAGAATGTATCATTTTTGCTAGCAATACTTTACAGAAACACATGTGTGACTGGAATCCCAACCATCACATCATGCGCTCTGTTACATTTTACATTTGGCCAGAGTATACTAAAGAAATCTGGCTTACCCTCTATTCACTTTCAATGTGTATCTGACATCTGTAAAAGTCAGACTGAAATCCGCTGCACTTAGAAGAGTTGAAGAAGCTTAAACTTTGGCATCAACATACAGGATCAGACATGCTGCTTGCTGTGTTGCTGATATTCTTCTGCAGACACCCATCTTGTGATATTTTCTTGTTCTTCTTTGCCTCCGTCAGCTGTAAACTCTGGCAGAAAGTTCTGGTTGTTTGTTAATCTCTGGACTTCAATCCTGTTCAAGAACCTGAGTGTTGCATGCACATCTGTTTTACAGATCTGACTTATCTGTATGCAGACTGTTGATTCCTTGCCGCTCCTGCAGATGCACTCTGACTTCGAAGGAAACACCCAGTTAGTCGACTCCTACAACACGCTTATTGGAGAGGCAGTGAGTTTATTCTTGTTTTTCCCACAATCGGGCACCAGAACCCACACGGGGAATCTTGTGATATCAAATCTGATGCCACACGAATGAGGACAGCAGTAGCTACAATTGTTCTATCTCCTTAATCTACACCCAACTCATGGTCTGGTCTGTTGGTATGTTTACCAGGAATCAAAACTAATAAGATGGACATCATATACAAATTATGTAAGCTATTTTGATCACAAATTATAGTGCTTATTAGCTTGTAGAAAAAGACATATAAGCATAAAATATAGGCACATTATAAATGCATATGTAAAAGTGAATAAAAAACTTGATAAATACTGCAAATATATATATATAAAGCACATGCAAAAACGCCCACCTCTCTGTAGTGATGGTTTTAACGTGCCATTTAGCAGGGTTAGAGAAATTATTCAGTTTTATATGAATCATTCTAAATTGTGTGTGTGTAATAGGAGTCAGAGGAGGTTGAGTTAAAGTAGAAGGGTGGAGAGAGACAGAGACAGAGACACACAGAGAGAGAGAGAGAGAGAGAGAGAGAGAGAGAGAGAGAGAGAGAGAGGGACAGAGAGAGAGAAAGAGAGAGAGAGAAAGAGAGAGAGAGAGAGAGACAGAGAGAGAGAGGGACAGAGAGAGAGAGTGAGAGAGAGAGAGAAAGAGAGAAAAAGAGAGAGAGAGAAAAAGAGAGAAAAAAAGAGAGAGAGAGAGAGAGGGAGAGAGAGAAAAAGAGAGAGAGGGAGAGAGAGAGAAAAAGAGAGATGGAGAGAGATAGGGAAGAGAGACAGGGGAGAGGGGAGAGAGAGAGTGTGTACTGGCAAGAAGGAAAAAGTACCAATGTTATATAGGTATAGGAATAAATCATCAACAACGTTCTTAGAAATACTGGACAGTATTTAGGAGTAATACAGCAAGACAATCAACAATATTCTAGAGGGTACAAGACTAGACTAGACTCTCAGTATGCTCAAGGTGTTTAGTAGTGATACAACAAGACAATCAACAATATTCTAGAGGGTACAAGACTAGACTAGACTCTCAGTATGCTCAAGGTGTTTAGGAGTGATACAACAAGACAATCAACAATATTCTAGAGGGTACAAGACTAGACTCTCTCTCAGTATGCTCAAGGTGTTTAGGAGTGATACAACAAGACAATCAACAATATTCTAGAGGGTACAAGACTAGACTCTCTCTCAGTATGCTCAAGGTGTTTAGGAGTAATACAACAAGACAATCAACAATATTCTAGGGGGAACAGGACTAGACTCTCTCTCAGTATGCTCAAGGTGTTTAGGAGTGATACAACAAGACAATCAACAATATTCTAGGGGGAACAGGACTAGACTCTCTCTCAGTATGCTCAAGGTGTTTAGGAGTAATACAACAAGACAATCAACAATATTCTAGGGGGAACAGGACTAGACTCTCTCTCAGTATGCTCAAGGTGTTTAGGAGTATTACAACAAGACAATCAACAATATTCTAGGGGGAACAGGACTAGACTCTCTCTCAGTATGCTCAAGGTGTTTAGGAGTGATACAACAAGACAATCAACAATATTCTAGGGGGAACAGGACTAGACTCTCAGTATGCTCAAGGTGTTTAGTAGTGATACAACAAGACAATCAACAATATTCTAGAGGGTACAAGACTAGACTAGACTCTCAGTATGCTCATGGTGTTAAGGAGTAATACAACAAGACAATCAACAATATTCTAGAGGGTACTAGACTAGACTCTCTCTCAGTATGCTCAAGGTGTTTCAGAGTAATACAACAAGACAATCAACAATATTCTAGAGGGTACAAGACTAGACTCTCTCTCAGTATGCTCAAGGTGTTTCAGAGTAATACAACAAGACAACCAACAATATTCTAGGGGGAACAGGACTAGACTCTCTCTCAGTATGCTCAAGGTGTTTAGGAGTAATACAACAAGACAATCAACAATATTCTAGGGGTTACAGGACTAGACTAGACTCTCAGTATGCTCAAGGTGTTAAGGAGTGATACAACAAGACAATCAACAATATTCTAGGGGGAACAGGACTAGACTCTCAGTATGCTCAAGGTGTTAAGGAGTGATACAACAAGACAATCAACAATATTCTAGGGGTTACAGGACTAGACTCTCTCTCAGTATGCTCAAGGTGTTTAGGAGTGATACAACAAGACAATCAACAATATTCTAGGGGTTACAGGACTAGACACTCTCAGTATGCTCAAGGTGTTTAGGAGTAATACAACAAGACAATCAACAATATTCTAGGGGGAACAGGACTAGACACTCTCTCAGTATGCTCAAGGTGTTAAGGAGTAATACAACAAGACAATCAACAATATTCTAGGGGGAACAGGACTAGACTAGACTCTCAGTATGCTCAAGGTGTTTAGGAGTAATACAACAAGACAATCAACAATATTCTAGGGGGAACAGGACTAGACTAGACTCTCAGTATGCTCAAGGTGTTTAGGAGTAATACAACAAGACAACCAACAATATTCTAGGGGGAACAGGACTAGACTAGACTCTCAGTATGCTCAAGGTGTTTAGGAGTAATACAACAAGACAACCAACAATATTCTAGGGGGAACAGGACTAGACCCTCTCTCAGTATGCTCAAGANTCTCAGGAGTAATATGCTCAAGGTGTTAGGGGGTAATACAACAAGACAATCAAACAATATCTAGGGGGACAGGACTAGATCAGTATCTCAAAGGTGTTTAGGGGAACTCTAGGGGGAACAGGACTAGACTCTCAGTATGCTCAAGGTATTTAGTAGTAATACAACAAGACAATCAACAATATTCTAGAGGGTACAAGACTAGACTCTCTCTCAGTATGCTCAAGGTGTTTAGTAGTAATACAACAAGACAATCAACAATATTCTAGAGGGTACAAGACTAGACTAGACTCTCAGTATGCTCAAGGTGTTAAGGAGTAATACAACAAGACAATCAACAATATTCTAGGGGGAACAGGACTAGACACTCTCAGTATGCTCAAGGTGTTTAGGAGTAATACAACAAGACAATCAACAATATTCTAGGGGGAACAGGACTAGACTCTCAGTATGCTCAAGGTATTTAGTAGTAATACAACAAGACAATCAACAATATTCTAGAGGGTACAAGACTAGACTCTCTCTCAGTATGCTCAAGGTGTTTAGTAGTAATACAACAAGACAATCAACAATATTCTAGAGGGTACAAGACTAGACTCTCTCTCAGTATGCTCAAGGTGTTTAGTAGTAATACAACAAGACAATCAACAATATTCTAGAGGGTACAAGACTAGACTCTCTCTCAGTATGCTCAAGGTGTTTAGGAGTAATACAACAAGACAATCAACAATATTCTAGGGGGAACAAGACTAGACTAGACTCTCAGTATGCTCAAGGTGTTTAGGAGTAATACAGCAAGACAATCAACAATATTCTAGGGGTACAAGACTAGACTAGACTCTCAGTATGCTCAAGGTGTTTAGGAGTAATACAACAAGACAATCAACAATATTCTAGGGGGAACAGGACTAGACTCTCAGTATGCTCACGGTGTTAAGGAGTAATACAACAAGACAATCAACAATATTCTAGGGGGAACAGGACTAGACTCTCAGTATGCTCACGGTGTTAAGGAGTAATACAACAAGACAATCAACAATATTCTAGGGGGAACAGGACTAGACTCTCAGTATGCATACGGTGTTAAGGAGTAATACAACAAGACAATCAACAATATTCTAGGGGTTACAGGACTAGACTCTCTCTCAGTATGCTCAAGGTGTTTAGGAGTATTACAACAAGACAATCAACAATATTCTAGGGGGAACAGGACTAGACTCTCTCTCAGTATGCTCAAGGTGTTTAGGAGTGATACAACAAGACAATCAACAATATTCTAGGGGTACAAGACTAGACTAGACTCTCAGTATGCTCAAGGTGTTTAGGAGTGATACAACAAGACAATCAACAATATTCTAGGGGGAACAGGACTAGACTCTCAGTATGCTCAAGGTGTTAAGGAGTAATACAACAAGACAATCAACAATATTCTAGGGGTTACAGGACTAGACTCTCTCTCAGTATGCTCAAGGTGTTTAGGAGTGATACAACAAGACAACCAACAATATTCTAGGGGGAACAGGACTAGACTCTCTCTCAGTATGCTCAAGGTGTTTAGGAGTGATACAACAAGACAATCAACAATATTCTAGGGGGAACAGGACTAGACTCTCAGTATGCTCAAGGTGTTTAGTAGTAATACAACAAGACAATCAACAATATTCTAGGGGTACAAGACTAGACTCTCAGTATGCTCAAGGTGTTTCGGAGTAATACAAGACGACAATCAACAATATTCTAGAGGGTACAAGACTAGACTCTCTCTCAGTATGCTCAAGGAGTTTAGGAGTGATACAACAAGACAACCAACAATATTCTAGGGGGAACAGGACTAGACTCTCTCTCAGTATGCTCAAGGTGTTTAGGAGTGATACAACAAGACAATCAACAATATTCTAGGGGTTACAGGACTAGACACTCTCAGTATGCTCAAGGTGTTTAGGAGTAATACAACAAGACAATCAACAATATTCTAGGGGGAACAGGACTAGACACTCTCTCAGTATGCTCAAGGAGTTTAGGAGTAATACAACAAGACAATCAACAATATTCTAGGGGTACAAGACTAGACTAGACTCTCAGTATGCTCAAGGTGTTTCGGAGTAATACAACAAGACAATCAACAATATTCTAGAGGGTACAAGACTAGACTCTCTCTCAGTATGCTCAAGGAGTTTAGGAGTGATACAACAAGACAACCAACAATATTCTAGGGGGAACAGGACTAGACTCTCTCTCAGTATGCTCAAGGTGTTTAGGAGTGATACAACAAGACAATCAACAATATTCTAGCTGGTACAGGGCTAGATCATTGACAGCATTTCAGGAAGTTTTTAATCAAGAAAACAGAATGTGTTGTTTTTAGTTCCTCTCCTCCAGGAGTGTAGTCTGTAGGATTACCATCTCAAATCCTGGAAACCCTGTTTAACTTTACAACCATATAGCACTGTTATACTGGGGCACCACAAAACTATCACCAAGACACTAGTAATCCAGCGTGGGTGGGTCTTGCCGACACAATTAATGTGATTATTGCTCACACCATCATGCAAATCGACACAGGGGGAAAAACAATTTTACCCTGTAAAATATTTGTATAACTTCTAGCATTATCAAAATTAACAAAATAACAAAACCTTTTACCCTTAAGATATAGAGAATATATTTAAAATTATGGGGGGAAAATAGGAATTCTGTAATAAAAATAAAGCACTTATTCTGAATATGATGTGCATGGAAAATAACAGTTTGAACATGGTAAATAACATAATACATTATATAAAGAATCGAATACATTATTTAAACAAAAGAATTCATTATAAAAACAATAGAATACAAATATCTTGACATCTGACTATAAAGGGTACTGGTTATAAAAATCTGTACAGCAGCAAATGTGCTGTGTGATATTGCACTGTGGTAATATGTTAGTAAAAACCTTTTTCACAATAGTGGCAGGCGGGGCAAATGTACAAAGATTTTATTATGGACCAATCAGCACTTTACGGGTAAGTTAAAAGAACCCAAAATTTGACACAAAAGCAAAGGAACATTTGTATGCCAGTAGCGTATGCTGGACTCATATATTGTATACACAAATTAGCATTTAATTTGTATGCAGTCAAAATCAAATCAGCCATCTGTTCTTCTCAAGACATTACCTGGTATTGCTTTTAGACTGGGTCCACGTGGGACTGGTAACATGAATTAATCGTGTTGCTTTAGGAAACATTTAACTGACATGTCTTTTCCTTGAAATACCATCATCATCATCATGTAGCAGGTCCTTTGCAGAACGTCCCTCTCATCACAGTAAGCCTGAAAAAAAAAAACTCAGTCTCCCGCCTCAAGTACTTTCATGCTCAAGGAGTCACTCATATCCTGTGCCCTTGAAATGCCACTTAACCAAATTTTCTACAGTGACAAGTTTACAAGAAGCAGTTAAAGCTACTGGTTGTGTTTGTGCCTATGCAGCATACAGGAGGTCATGACATGAATATATTGACTAAAAATTGCATTGAGAGGGATTTTGTGTGAACCAAATAACCATTTTAAAGCTGTGTTGATGTTACATCTGTCTCCTTAGCCTCAGTGATAGAGGTCAAGGGGTCACATCATGAGTAACTTGATTCATGTTTTTTTTAGGCCCTGGGAAATGTATTCCTTTTGATGCTTCACTTTTTTTGTGTTGATTGGTTACTACCTTTATATATGTACACACACACACAGAGGCATGCACACACATTGCACGCACGCACACACACAAAAACATATATCTTTATTTAATCTGAAAAACAAACAAAGGTAGATCAATTTTAGAAAATTGTAATCTATTAGTGACCTGTGTCAAACGTGGGGGTGGGGTGGGGATCCAAAGAGTTCATGACTCATTTTTCTTTAGAACTACTAGGGAGAGAGTTAATGATATATCATAAATAATATACATTTACTTCTTGAGACATTACCTTTTAGAGCAGCAATCAACCCACCCTATGTTTCTTGGTCAGGTCACAGACAATATACTGTCCTTGCATTCTTCTACAATAGATACCTGTTGCACTAACTCACCTTCAACTGCTTCGGTTTGACAATGTCTCCTGTGTAACCCCTTCAGACACAAATACTGCATAATTTCAAGACCTGATCTTTTTGTTTACAAGATGTAAATAATCACATATGTGTTGTCAATTTGGGAAATATGTTTGACTGCCACTCACCAATGGCTGGGGTATCAGTCTCTCAATATTTAGTTGTCACCAGCACTTGAATAAATGGTTGGGATATCAGTCTCTCAATATTTAGTTGTCACCAGCACTTGAATAAATGGTTGGGATATCAGTCTCTCAATATTTAGTTGTCACAAGAACATGAATAAATGGTTGGGGTATCAGTCTCTCTGAACATTTAGTTGTCACTAGCACTTGAATAAATGGTTGGGGTATCAGTCTCTCTCAATATTTAGTTGTCACCAGCACTTGAATAAATGGTTGGGGTATCAGTCTCTCTCAATATTTAGTTGTCACTAGCACTTGAATAAATGGTTAGGTTATCAGTCTCTCTCAATATTTAGTTGTCACTAGCACTTGAATAAATGGTTAGGTTATCAGTCTCTCTCAATATTTAGTTGTCACCAGCACTTGAATAAATGGTTGGCGTATTAGTCTCTCTCAATATTTAGTTGTCACCAGCACTTGAATAAATGGTTGGGGTATCAGTCTCTCTCAACATTTAGTTGTCATTAGCACTTGAATAAATGGTTGGGGTATCAGTCTCTCTCAATATTTAGTTGTCACAAGAACATGAATAAATGTTTCGGGTATCAGTCTCTCTCAACATTTAGTTGTCATTAGCACTTGAATAAATGGTTGGGGTATCAGTCTCTCAAAATTTAGTTGTCACTAGCACTTTAATAAATGGTTAGGGTATCAGTCTCACCTCAATATTTAGTTGTCACTAGCATTTGAATAAATGGTTGTGGTATCAGTATCTCAATATTTTGTTGTCACTAGCACTTGATTATGGTTAGAAAGTTAGGTTAGTCTTTCACAATATTTAGCTTTCATTAACAACTGACTTACTGGTTAGGACATCAGTGTAGTAAGTATTACAGAAATCAAGTAAACATTTGTCCAAAACCTTGGTTTAGTGATAGAAAACAGAAATACCTCATCCTCAATTTGCTGCTGCTGCTGTTTGGAGTTTCTCCTGACCAACATTCTGGCTGGAGTAGATCACGGCGTAAACTGGACAACTGCTGCTGACCCTACCACCCCATGACCACCCGTTGGGGATCCAGCTACTAGACAGACCATCTCTGACAACACCGCTGACTCCTGAATGACAGATTCAATATGATAATTACACACAATATTTTGGCCAGATTAAAAACTTTAACAATTGTTTCATCATCGTGTAGTCGGTTCTTTACAGAACGTGGCTCTCGTCATGGTTTGTCTGAAAGAAAGCCTGACTGTCGCCAGCTCTCTCAGATCCCATGCACTTTGATACTCAAGGTATCACTTATATCATGTGCCCATCTCATGCACTTTACTACCCAAGGTATCACTTATATCATGTGCCCATCTCATGCACTTTACTACCCAAGGTATCACTTATATCATGTGCCCATCTCATGCACTTTACTACCCAAGGTATCACTTATATCATGTGCCCATCTCATGCACTTTGATACCCAAGGTATCACTTATATCATGTGCCCATCTCATGCACTTTGATACCCAAGGTATCACTTATATCATGTGCCCATCCCATGCACTTTGATACCCAAGGTATCACTTATATCATGTGCCCATCTCATGCACTTTGATACCCAAGGTATCACTTATATCATGTGCCTATCTCATGCACTTTGATAACCAAGGAATCACTTATATCATGTGCCCATCTCATGCACTTTGATACCCAAGGTATCACTTATATCATGTGCCCATCTCATGCACTTTCATACCCAAGGTATCACTTATATCATGTGCCTATCTCATGCACTTTGATACCCAAGGTATCACTTATATCATGTGCCCATCTCATGCACTTTGATACCCAAGGTATCACTTATATCATGTGCCCATCTCATGCACTTTGATACCCAAGGTATCACTTATATTATGTGCCTATCTCATGCACTTTCATACCCAAGGTATCACTTATATCATGTGCCCATCTCATGCACTTTGATAACCAAGGTATCACTTATATCATGTGCCCATCTCATGCACTTTGATAACCAAGGTATCACTTATATCATGTGCCTATCTCATGCACTTTGATACCCAAGGTATCACTTATATTATGTGCCTATCTCATGCACTTTCATACCCAAGGTATCACTTATATCATGTGCCCATCTCATGCACTTTGAAACCCAAGGAATCACTTATATCATGTGCCTATCTCATGCACTTTGATACCCAAGGTATCACTTATATCATGTGCCCATCTCATGCACTTTCATACCCAAGGTATCACTTATATTATGTGCCTATCTCATGCACTTTCATACCCAAGGTATCACTTATATTATGTGCCTATCTCATGCACTTTCATACCCAAGGTATCACTTATATCATGTGCCCATCTCATGCACTTTGAAACCCAAGGAATCACTTATATCATGTGCCCAGCTTCATGCTAGCCAGTGCCTTTCTCTCCTTCTAGCATTCTACTGTTGTTGTTTTTTAAACCGCTGTGGCCCGTCTGAGACAAGATGCTGTCTACTTGCCAATCTTCCTTCATGTTCAGATAAACCATCTTCTTCTTCTTCTTCCGTTCGCCTTATATAAGTTGTCTATATCAGCAATTTTGTCTCTTGTATAAATTTCACTGTAGTTTTTAGTTCATTCTATGGTCCATAGAGTTTACGTTCCACTGTTGTTCTTTCTGGCCAAAAGGTTTGCCTTAATGTGTCAAATTTGGTGCAGTCTTGGAGTACATGATCTGCTGCCTGGGGCACCTTTCCACATCTGATAAAAATCATTATTTTTTTTTTTAAACGTTTTTTTTTAAAAACCAATATTTAGGGTAGTGTAGGAGGGAAGGGGTGGGAAAGCATGTGGATTTAGGGCCCCTTGGCTAGGGCAGGAATTCTACATCCAGGACCACAGAGTGGCGGAGATTCAATGTAACGAAAGTATACTGTGGATATGGTAGCTGATGGACTGATGTACACAATTACTGATAATGTTTGGACGCTGTATACAACAAGAACAGCTCTCACATTTATATATATATATATATCAGTAGAGTGTGGATGCTGGGCATGGCTGCTTTCTCAAGGACTACAGTCTCAGGTACTTTGTCTTGCCATCTGATCTGCATTAGTTTTATAAGGCAGACTGTATGAAAGTGCTTTAACTTAATTTGTTGGGCTGGTCATGTGGCACACATGCCAGATCATAGGCTCCCAAAAAACTCTTCTATGGCGAGCTGCAAAATGGGAAATGTTCCCAAGACTGGCAAAAACACACACTTTAAGGACACCTTGAAGTCTTCACTCAAAGCATTTGGGATGAATGACACCAATTGGGAGGCTGCCTCCCAAGACCAAAATGCATAGCATGCAACTGCACAAGGGCGCGGCTACATGTGAAGCAAACAGAACAGCGAGACTGATTAAGAAAAGGATGGACAGAAAGGCCACTGCAGTAGATCCCTTCCCTGGCATAATACTCATTTCCTGTCCTCACTGTCCAAGAACATTTCAGGCCCGCATCGGCCTCATCAGTCATATTCATACTCATGAAAAGAGTGGTCATCATCATCTTGATGGACACAAGCACACGCCCCCCCCCCTCCCCCACCACGCACGCGCGTGTTGGACTTTGAACTGGCACTTTTGATGACTGCCTTGTGTATTGAATGTATGTGTGTGCTACAGAATCTGCTGACACTGTAATCTGTGTCAATGTTTTTCACAACTGACAGTAATGGACATTCTGTGTGGTTTTCATTAAGAGCGACTGTGGGGTAACTCATTTGCTTTGAAGTTGGAACAGCAATTATCTGCTTACCTGATGACGCAATACTTCCGCCACGCGTCAACAGATAAATGACCATCACAAGTCCAAGCAGGCAAGAAGAATTTCAGAGTTAATGGCCACCCGGGGTTACAGTGACAAGAAACCAGCAACTGGCACTCAGTCACTCATCAATCCACTCCCTAATCATGAGTAAATGGTTTCCATTAAATTGGTGCCCAACTAATTGACACACTGGTTCACAGCTCTAAGTGAGCATCCGTCCTACTAAATGATACTTTGATCCAAAGGTCCATTAAATGAGCACTCTGCTAAATGATGAATCAGCACTGCTGTGAGAGAACAGATGGTCCTGCCCATGCTAATTGTCAGAAGTGAATAAAATAACTTGTCTTTCTATAATCTATCACACTGATTGCTCTTATGCCCATGCGTCGCTAGGATCTATTTGGGAAACAAAGAACAGTAACAACGTAACCTGACATGCATGTCATCAGAAGCCATTAAGGAGGGTTGGCCACCTCCGTCCATGGAAAACTTCAGCTGCAAAATTGATCCTTCTTCTTCTTTGCATTAATTAGCTGTAATCTCACATAGAAAGTACAGGTTGTTCATTCACTTCCGGACTTAAGTCTGGTTTCACAACTTGAGTTTTGCATGCACAACCATTTTACAGATCTGGCTTATGTGTATGCAGACTGTTAGTTCCATGCTTCTCAGGCAGAAGCACACCAACTCTGATTTGAAGGAAACCTCTAATTAGTCAGCTCCTCTGACAAGCTTTTTAGGGAAGCAGAACGTCAATGTTTCTAAAACGCTGGCTGCTCGGAGGATCCGAACTCAAGAAGACCAGGCTAGTAGCTTTTTTCTGTGTTCACCCCTTAAAGGTTGGTTGGCATGCTGCGTTGTGGTTTACAGCTAGACTGAGATATCTGTGCCTTTGGTCCAACAAATCCGATTTCAGCAAGATCTTCACTAGTCACCTTTTACCAAATGTTTGTTAGGAGGCAGCGGGTCTATCTGTCCTTCTCAAAACAAGGCCTCGAACCCACATGGAGAACCTGGAAGGTAAGTGGGCTAATTACTGCAACTCCATCTCAGTGTGGCGATAGATAATCAAAAGTGTCACTCTACGCGTACCGCTTCAAACCATAACCATACCTGTGTACACATCACTGGCTTCCTGGCTGATCCAAATGTTTCCACAGTTCCTGTCACACCCTGGAGACTTCTCCTGGCCATCCATGGCGGCCTCTGAAGGAATGCAACCAAAGTAACTTTCTGTGGACAATGTAAAATTCTTCCTATTTACATTTAAAGAGACAATTACAACTTCCTTACTTATCTAAAAGTATCAAAATGTACTTTCATCTAAAAGTATCAAATGTACTTTTATCTTAAAGTATCAAAATGCACTTTTATCTAAAAGTATCAAAATGTACCGCTAAGATTCACCATTACAAAAATACAACTAACTATTTCTTTCATCCAGCAGGAACATCTCAATCAATGAAGCCAACCGCTTTGTAGACTTCTTCCTGACTGGCCGGTCTGAAGCTAAATTTCTATAGGATGAGGTCATTAGCCTCAAGCCAACCTTCATCAGATGCCTGCTGTGATATGCATGGAAGGTTACAGGCTTACTGTTCTTTGTTTCCTCGTAAAACTGGCAACAAATATTTTATCTTGATTTTTAAAAGTTCTCAAGACGACCGACTGATTCATCATTGACAAGTACTTGTGATTGCCATCTAACAGTTCAACAGAATATCATTAAGATGTAATAGAGACATTCACTGCTATCTATCAATGAGCCAAGGTTTGAGACAGAAAGCTGCTACAACTATCTCACCTCCTTGCATGTGTGAAGTCTGACAAAGGTCTCCCAGAATGATGACCGGTTCCTCACCTGAGAAAAACACAAGTGGGGGGAACAGTGTGGTCAACGAAGTGATTTTCAGACTATGAACACAACACACACATAAAAAGGAAAACAGAAAGGTTAGGTCAGGTCGCGATGCATCAGACAATGGAGACTGGATTAGGTCAGGAGTTGTTGATGCCAAGCATAGTCAATGTATATTCAAACTGGGCGCTGTTTCCTAACACAGTCTCACCAGATGTGGGCTATACATCTGAACAGGCCCAACCTCAACGCACTCTAAGGTCTCGCAATTTGTTGATATCAGAATGTTGGGGTTAGCTGAGATGAGTTAAATTAAGATTCAACATCACAGCATTTGAGACATTTTCATAAGAACTCTGTCCCGATCTTCAGCAGCCAGCAAAGAGTTTTAATTTTAATAGTTGATTCGATTCTTTGTTAACGATGACCATGTTTAACCAGGGCCGGAGAGTCTTGCTCTCTGCCATTTTGGTTATACCTTGGTGACATGTCAGGTTTTTGTTTCATCAGAGTTTAATATGTGCTGACTGCATTCTGCTGAACCAGCGTGTAATATTTTCTTAGGGTGGTTTCTTTTGTTTTAATGCTACAAGTAGCAGTTTGGTTATAAGTCAATCATACATTTCCTATAAGTGTAGAGTGTTGATCAGATCCCCTAGTCACTCTTTGACATGTACTCTTGCAGAACTAGTGTAAAGTGTTGATCAGATCCCCTAGTCACTCTTTGACATGTACTCTTGCAGAACTAGTGTAAAGTGTTGATCAGATCTCCTAGTCACTCTTTGACATGTACTCTTGCAGAACCAGTGTAAAGTGTTGATCAGATCCCCTAGTCACTCTTTGACATGTACTCTTGCAGAACTAGTGTAAAGTGTTGATCAGATCTCCTAGTCACTCTTTGACATGTACTCTTGCAGAACCAGTGTAAAGTGTTGATCAGATCCCCTAGTCACTCTTTGACATGTACTCTTGCAGAACCAGTGTAGAGTGTTGATCAGATCCCCTAGTCACTCTTTGACATGTACTCTTGCAGAACTAGTGTAGAGTGTTGATCAGATCCCCTAGTCACTCTTTGACATGTACTCTTGCAGAACTAGTGTAGAGTGTTGATCAGATCACCTAGTCACTCTTTGACATGTACTCTTGCAGAACCAGTGTAGAGTGTTGATCAGATCCCCTAGTCACTCTTTGACATGTACTCTTGCAGAACTAGCCAATTCGTCTGCCTGTTCATTTTTTGAACAGTGCGAGACTGGAATCCTACCTCTCTGACATGAGTGTGTGTGACTTGATGAAGGCTCTCTAGGACAGTGCAACAAAACAGACTTTGGAAGTCTAATTCAGCGGTCAAATGGAAATGGGGGGGGGGGGGGGGGGGGGGGGGGGGGGGGGGGGGGGGGGGTGGGGGGAGGGTTCATATGGGTTCTGGAAGAAATTTGACAATGAGGGAGAAATGTAGGCAGACTATTAATCAGGTTGCAACTGGTACTATAAGTATATCAATGTCCCAAGTGCTTGGATGTACATTCTTGATTCATTCACTGATTCATTCATACAGACGTCTAACCTGTGAGCTCCTGCTTGGCCCTGCAGACAACCTGATGAATCTGATCTGTCTGATGTGGAGTTGCCTGCACATGTCCATCTGTGGGATCACCTGCCTGGCAGTGCATACTGACTGCTGCAAATGTCAGGCCTGGCGTCATCTGTTGAGGATATTCAGTAAATGCAATCCTTAAAAAACATGTATTTAGTGGATGCAATCTACAACACACAAACTGCTGATGGACTAAGACAACTGCAGCTCACATTAGCGAGACATGAGCTGGCTGAAGATGTGTTTCATGAGAAGCTTAGTCCACCTGTAGCATGCAGGTGGAGGGAGAGGACAAGGAGGATGAGAAGAAGAAGAGAATGAAATGTAACACTGACCACATTTTCACTGAGTGCCAACTGTGTTACAATTATGTAGCTAGCACCGTAACTCTAAAATGCCTCAGGGAATGAACAAGTGTCTTTTAAATTTTGTTTTAATCGAGGGGATATAGTGAGCTCAGACCAGACCAGGCTTGTTTATTAGCAGTGATCTAGTACAGGCATACCCTTAACTGATATATGACATAAAGAAAGTGATTCCACAATGTGCACAGATCTATATTACTGACATGCTTCTCCGCCACTTACGATCTCCAACAGCATGTATTAGTTTATGTGCTGGCAAATTTCCATGACCAAAAGCAATCAAGAATATTCTCATTGTCTTCCTCTATTTTATTGTTTTGCCTTTCTAGCCCCCAATGGAGCATAGGAGTTCAAACAATTTATGCCAGGTCGTTCTATCCTTCGTTATCGCATGAAGCTCTCCATATCTTTCTAATTTCACTCAATAGCTTCTTCTCCACATGTTTTTGGTCTTTCTTTATTTCTATGACCCTGTTGGTTCCAGGGCAAAGACTTTCTAGTTATACTGTTCTCAGGTTTTCTCAGTGTCCTATCCAATGCCAGCATCTTTTCTTCACCTCTTTGTCCACTGGAACTTGTTTAGTTCTCTACCAAAGCTCTACATAAGTGATTCTATCATACATTTAACTCCCTCTATTCTGCGCAGCCACCAGTTAATGAATGTTCGTAGTTTACTACTAATTGCCTTAGTCTTCCTCTATTTCACTTCCCATAAATCTCTCATTGACATAATCATCTACAGTTTTTCTTTTCTTAAACAAAACATGGCCCAAATATTGATAACTGCGGTTTCCCAATGATGGTGATAAATGATCATGTCTGAACTTCTTTCAAGATATTTAGATTATTATCCTGGTTGTCCCAGAAATTCTCATCTCGGAGACTTTGAAGAATTGTTAAAAATTGTTGCTTGTTTTCTAGTTATCTAGAATACACAGACACATACATAAGAAACACAGAAATATATTAACTGTATGTCACAAGTACATCCATGTATGTGAACCACACAGACAAACTGTTTGTCCCTAGTTCATTTATGGGAAACAGACAGACAAACTATTTGTCACAAGAGCATATATGTGAAATACAAACTGTCTGACACAAATGCATCTATGTGAGACACAGAAAAAGTGTTTGTCACAAATGCATATATGTGAAACACAGAAAAACTGTTTATCACAAATGCATACATTTTTGTAACACAGACAAAATGTCTGCCACTAGTGTATACAAAATAAACACACAATCATCCCACATATCTACCTTAAATGCTCCCAAAAAGAGGGAGGCTGTGTCTGTGCCCAGGGTGCCTTCCAGCAGACCAGACTTGATGAGTTGAATGTTCTGAGATCTGTCATAGAGAAATCCTTGGTATGTGTTCCCCTGAGGAAGAAGAAAAAACAAGACAAAATGGAGTGAGCACTTCTCTTCTTCTCTTGCCCTCTCCACATGAACTCTTTCAGTCCCAAGAAACACATCATACATCCAGAAGCCCAATGAACACAAAATGTGCTTATTTTATGCCTCTCTTGACTACCCCTTGGGCCTCTAATTTTAAACCCCCTGGGACTGAAAGAGTTAAGGTGCAGTTAAGAAAACAAGGTGAGTCATATGGTCCTCCATAGCAAGTAAAGGTCCTGCTGCACACTTTGAGATAGACTAGGTACATGGTGCTGAGCCATATTAGTATAGACATATCAACACTTGATGGATGTGGTCAATTTCATGCCCTCCGTCTTTATTTCCAAGAACATAATAATATGAAGTGCTGAGATACACAGAAGGTTTCTCTGGAGTGATACCTTACCTGTGACAGTGGCCAGTGGGTATTTTGTCACCCCTACTGTCACTGTCCAGTGGGTATTTTGTCACCTCTAGTGTCACTGTCCGGTGGGTATATTGTCACCTCTACTGTCACTGTCCAGTGGGTATTTTGTCACCTCTATTGTCCCTGTCAAGTGGGTATTTTGTCACCTCTACTGTCTCTGTCCAGTGGGTATTTTGTCACCTCTACTGTCACTGTCCAGTGGGTATTTTGTCACCTCTATTGTCTCTGTCCAGTGGGTATTTTGTCACCTCTATTGTCACTGTCCAGTGGGTATTTTGTCACCCCTACTGTCACTGTCCAGTGGGTATTTTGTCACCCCTACTGTCACTGTCCAGTGGGTATTTTGTCACTCCTATTGTCTCTGTCCAGTGGGTATTTTGTCACCCCTATTGTCTCTGTCCAGTGGGTATTTTGTCACCTCTACTGTCACTGTCCAGTGGGTATTTTGTCACCTCTATTGTCACTGTCCAGTGGGTATTTTGTCACCTCTATTGTCACTGTCCAGTGGGTATTTTGTCACCTCTACTGTCACTGTCCAGTGGGTATATTGTCACCTCTACTGTCACTGTCCAGTGGGTATTTTGTCACCCCTACTGTCACTGTCCAGTGGGTATTTTGTCACCCCTACTGTCACTGTCCAGTGGGTATTTTGTCACCCCTATTGTCTCTGTCCAGTGGGTATTTTGTCACCCCTACAGTCTCTGTCCAGTGGGTATTTTGTCACCCCTATTGTCTCTGTCCAGTGGGTATTTTGTCACCTCTATTGTCACTGTCCAGTGGGTATTTTGTCACCTCTACTGTCACTGTCAAGTGGGTATTTTGTCACCTCTACTGTCACTGTCCAGTGGGTATTTTGTCACCCCTACTGTCACTGTCCAGTGGGTATTTTGTCACCCCTACTGTCACTGTTCAGTGGGTATTTTGTCACCCCTATTGTCTCTGTCCAGTGGGTATTTTGTCACCTCTATTGTCACTGTCCAGTGGGTTTTTTGTCACCTCTATTGTCACTGTCCAGTGGGTATTTTTTCACCTCTACTGTCACTGTCCAGTGGGTATTTTGTCACCTCTACTGTCACTGTCCAGTGGGTACTTTGTCACCCCTACTGTCACTGTCCAGTGGGTATTTTGTCACCCCTATTGTCAATGTCCAGTGGGTATTTTGTCACCTCTACTGTCTCTGTCCAGTGGGTATTTTGTCACCTCTATTGTCACTGTCCAGTGGGTATTTTGTCACCTTTACTGTCAATGTCCAGTGGGTATTTTGTCACCCCTACTGTCACTGTCCAGTGGGTATTTTGTCACCTCTACTGTCTCTGTCCAGTGGGTATTTTGTCACCTCTACTGTCAATGTCCAGTGGGTGTTTGTAACTCATCTCTAGTCTACTCCACTGCTACACTTGTTAGCTTTGCCCTCTGTTCATACACACACACACACACACACACACACAAACACACAGACAATCAGGCCATGTCAGTCACAGATGTTTCTCTTACCAAATGTGGGCCACCTGTTGCCTCAGACACCACACATGCCCACTGTTCACACACACACAAACACACAGACAATCAGGCCATGTCAATCACAGACGTTTCTCTTACCAAATGTGAGCCACCTGTTGCCTCAGACACCACACATGCCCACTGTTCACACACACACAAACACACAGACAATCAGCTCATGTCAGTCACAGATGTTTCTCTTACCAAATGTGAGCCACCTGTTGCCTCAGACACCACACATGCCCACTGTTCACACACACACCTACACACAGACAATTAGGCCTCGTCAGTCACAGATGTTTATCTTACCAAATGTGAGCCACCTGTTGCCTCAGACACCACACATGCCCACTGTTCACACACACACAAACACACAGACAATCAGCTCATGTCAGTCACAGATGTTTCTCTTACCAAATGTGAGCCATCTGTTGCCTCAGACACTACACATGCCCACTGTTCACACACACACCTACACACAGACAATTAGGCCTCGTCAGTCACAGATGTTTATCTTACCAAATGTGAGCCACCTGTTGCCTCAGACACCACACATGCCCACTGTTCACACACACACACACACACACAGACAATCAGGCCATGTCAGTCACAGATGTCTCTCTTACCAAATGTGAGCCACCTGTTGCCTCAGACACCACACATGCCCACTGTTCACACACACACACACACACAAACACACAGACAATCCGGCCATGTCAGTCACAGATGTTTATCTTACCAAATGTGAGCAACCTGCTGCCTCAGACACAACACATGCCCACTGGCCTCTCCTGCCAGCCCACTTCTTCACATTAGGCAGAGTTGGAGAGTTCAGCTCCCTGCATATCTACAAATGCATTTTAAAATTTATTATTTAATGAAATC
The DNA here is from genome assembly GCA_905116865.2 of Candidula unifasciata. NCBI lineage: Eukaryota > Metazoa > Mollusca > Gastropoda > Stylommatophora > Geomitridae > Candidula > Candidula unifasciata. The sequence goes on from CAJHNH020007223.1 coordinate 281,415, forward strand.
AACTGCTTGTAAGCAACAACAGCAAAAACAATATAAGACTCAAATATGTTTCTTTTACAATAAATGTATAAATGCACACTGTGTTTAAGAATTAGTCCATATACACGGGTGTCACAATACATACGGTATGCTCTTTTTTTCCTCAGAAGGTTTCACAGAGTATAGACAAAGTTCTAAAGATTGTAACTGACTCACATAGCATGTTGAGAAAGGTGGAGAAAGGCATGTTCCGTGCAGAGAGGCAGACATCACTTCAGAGGTCCAGGGTAGTTAGCATCCTATGGATATTTTCTCCATGTGATGCCGGTGTGCTGGGAAATGAGCAGGTAGATAGACGGGCTGGCTCTGCACCACTTGGTGGTGAATTGATGTATGACAAGCTAGATATTGTCAGGGCCCTTTGGGAGCAAGTGAACAGTGCGGAGGCACAGATAGATCATTACGGTCTGAGAAGAGTTTCCCATGAAACAAGTGATCACTTATAAACAACACCAAGTCTATCATTTTTCAACTTCAATGTTTTTACCCCCCCCCCCTCCCCCCCCCCCCCCCCTAAAAAAAAAAAAACTTCTTTTGAGGTATCTTGGAGGCCAAAAATTATGGGCTTTCAATTCCACAAACTATAAACATGAATAGTGAAGGTTTCCCAGGTGAAGGCTACATGAAAGTATCAAGAGGCATCAACCATCCACTGCACAATTCTACCGACAACATAAAAGGATGGTGTCTGAAAAAAAGGTTACTCCTAGATGTCGAAGCTGAAAATATAATTCAGCAGGCATGCAATCTAGACAAGCTCAGCCACAGAGAGGAATGGATAAATACACTGATCAACATGTATAAATATTCGAAGGTTGTCGTCACATTAGAAAGGTATTGCCAAAACCAGAATCCTGTGGCTGTAGACACTGAGATAAGTACTGATCAGCTTTCACATCCAGCAGACATCATCATCTACACAGATGGGTCCGTGAAACACGGGTCAGAGTCAGATGGGCGTATGCAGCACAAAGGATGGGGAGAGCAACAAAAGAGGATAGTGGCGTGTACTAGGCAACTCTATCAAGCGTGATCATAGAGACATCAGCAGAGCACTTGCATGGGCAGCAGAACAAACATTCACATATATGGCCATCATATCAGACTCCATGAACAGGTCAGTATGTAGTTCTTCCCTTCAAGAATAGCATTCTGTAGGATTAACACCTCAAGGTAGAGAATGACAGTTACAAATCCCATAAACCCCATTCAACTATATGAAACAGTTATATAACCCGGGGGGAGGGTGAGTGGTCTCAGGGCATGGTGTCCGCCTCGAGTGCTGGAGGTCCCGGGTTTAGGCCCTGGTGAAGGCTTGGACTTTTTCACGTGAACTTCTAGTGATTTCCCCTGGACTTTGGGTAGTAAAATCGAACGTGTGTATACTTTAAAAAATCCCTTGGCAGTTGGAAATAGAAAAAGAGTAGCCTAACAGCACTCCTCAGGCAAAATTTGGACTTAAAAATCTACCCAGTATTCCAGGATCCTTGCCGGTGTTACGCTGAGATTCTTCGGACTCAGGCTTGAGTTAGAAGTAGAATGGAGCACTTATGGGTATCTCCTTTGTGTCATAATGTTGATCCCGTTGTATAAATCTAAACCATAAACCTATATAACCATATCAAACAGTTATATAACAGTATCGAACAGTTATATAACTTTATCGATCAGTTGTATAACGGTATTAAACAGTTATATAAGCGTATCAAACAGTTATAAAAGCGTATCAGTTATATAAGCATAACCAACAGTTATATAACCATATCAAACAGTTATACAACTGTATAAAACAGTTACATAACTGTATCAAACAGGTATATAACCGTATCAGTTATATAAACCATATCTAGCAGTTATATAAGTGTATTAAACAGTTATATAACCATATCAAACAGCTATATAACTGTATCAAACAGTTATTTAACCGTATCAAGCAGTTATATAGCTATATCAAACAGTTATATAACTGTATCAAACTGTTATATTTGGGCATCCGACGATTACATAACATGTAGTCCAGTTTGGGAGGGAAATAAATATACAACTCTTGTAGCGGCTACACAATTCCCGCACTTCAATGCACCATCCAATTGAATCATATTGTCTCAATTCTAAGATGTCACATTAGATAACAACGGTAATACTGTGACACTGGATTTAACAAATAAACTGCTATCTACATGTGTTGTTGTTCCTGGCTTTGTGGACTGCGAAACACTTTCACTGGCTTTGGTGGACCGCAAAACATATTCCTTGGCTTTGTGGGCCACAGGTGTAAAAAGGTTGAAAAACACTAAAAGAATGGACTCACTGCCTCCCTAACAAGCAAAAGTGACCAATTAGGGATTTTTTCTCTGAAGTCAGAGCACATCTACTTGAAAGGCAAGGAACCAACAGTCTGCATACAAGTAAGCCATATCTGTAAAACAGCTGTGTAAGCAAAATTCAAGTTCTGAAACAAAACTCAAGTACCCAAATTTCCGAACAACCAGAACTTTCCACTGGAGTTTACAGCCGGCGAATGCTAAAAGAGCAAGGGAAAAAATGTCAGCATTAATTAACATATTAACATGTAGTTTCCAAGTGGCCCTAAAAAAAAATCAGTGATAATTTAATTACCAAACTTCACACAAAGCTGATGTGCAAGATCTCACAAAATCAGTGATGAAATACTCAACCAACACTTACTTCATTTAAAGCTTCTTTATCTGTCAGGTCTTGAACCGCTACCAGTCCAAATCTTCGAAACAGAACATAACTGACGTATGTTAGCGAAAATGTCTTCTATACCAGCCAGGTTGTTTCTTATAATGTCACTTTACGCCTTGCATTCTTCTTCTTTTGTCTTTCACTTCCCATCAGAGAACAGACTACCAGTTTACTCCTGGCAAGCCCTTTGTAAAACACTGGATAACAGCCTGGATGTTGCATGAGGCTGAAAGAATAAACAAATCAAAACTTGACTCGGGTCTTTCTGTTACCTGCTCTGTCCCCTTCTTCAGTAGGTAAAAAAAAAAAGAGTTCCACTGCTGATGGTTCCAAGTGCAACCTTATTCAAAGCCTGCCCATCCTTTTACTCTGCATGTTGAAAACCATCTGACCCTTTGCTTACTCTCGCTGAATCTGTTTCTGTTTATTCAACAAAGCAACATCACGGAACACAGGTGTGACCCATAAGTGCTCCATTCTAACTCAAGCCTGATGCTGAAGAATTTCAGTGCAGTGCATGAACTCCGTTCCACCGTTGAGGATCCTGGAATACTTTGGGTAGATTTTTAACTGCAAATATTTTCTGGACAGCGCCGTTAGGCTACTCTTTTTTTTTATTTCCAACTGCCAAGGGATTTTTTTTTACATGTCCAACAATACATACGGGCGTCCGGTCTTACTTCCAGAGACTAGGGGAAATTACTAGAAGTCCAACACACAAAAATTATGTACACAAAAATCAGTCTTTTGAGGCATGGATATTCTGATCCATTTAACTGTTCACTTGCCCGGCTCTCTAGCGTAATTGGCTAAACCAGTTTGCGTGGAGACCGGGTGACGAACTCCTTGTGGTCCGGGTTCAATCCCTGGTATAGGCAGGAAAGCCACATTTTCCAGATTTAGGGTATTTACAATGGAATCAAAGCCGAAAGGTTGCGATATCCATAATACCGAGCCTAAGGGTTAACAACTCATGGCTTCTGGATACTAAAACAAACAAACAACTGTTCACTTGATCCCACAAAGCTTTCACCACTTCTACTTTATCATAAAGTAGCTTACAACCAGAGGAGCGGCAGCAACCTGCTAATTATCCCGCATACCAGAGTATCCTGGACAGAAAATCCATGACATGCTCCAGATATGAGTATTACCTAGCAATGCAAGCCACTTTACATGTAACACACCAGTCATGATCTTTTCTAAGCATATGAATCCATTACAATTACAATATGCTGGACTGTTATAGTGTCTAGCGAGCCTCTCGTTTAGACATTGTTCAGTCACATAAAAACTTTCATTAATCACCTACTACTACTTGAATAGAAGATTACAGTGTTACTGTTCTTGGCTGTCTTTTTGGATTTAGGTATCACACTAAAAATTGTATTAAGGCTGCATTTTTTTATACAATAGCGAGTGGTCACACAGTATAGAGTATCAGTTTCTCACAGTTCACCATACAAACTTTAAGTTATTTGCCAATTTCACAGTTCACCATACAGACTTTGAGTTCATTGCCAATCTCACAGTTCACAACATAGATTTTTAACTTCTGTGTCAGTCTCACAGTTTCATGTATTTGTAAATCCAGTGTCTCTAAATAAAGATCTATGACCACCCTCATGCGGGCTGACCCGTGTCACTGATTCCACAAACCACAACTCCTACAGCTATTCTTTCTAAAAGACTGCAGTGTTCAATATGGCTAAAGTTTACAGTTTTCAAGGAATGAGCCTGGCTATTTGCCAGTTTTCTTTCATGTTTAGACTCTGTGGAAAATTTGTATTTTCTTCTTTTGGATACCTGATATTCTAAGAATGTTTCTGCAAAATTTAAATGAAGAGGTCTCAGTGTTCTTCTGTCTTCTCCATCTTCCTTTGTCTGTTCGTTAACCCAGCCAGTCATCTCCTTGTGAGATGCACATTTTTCGTTATTTGAAGCCCTCTCTGGCTCTTGCCAGGGGCCGCAATATAGCCCAACCCCCCCCCCCCCTCTCCTCCATCTTCCTTTGTCTGTTCGTTAACCCAGCCAGTCATCTCCTTGTGAGATGCACATTTTTCGTTATTTGAAGCCCTCTCTGGCTCTTGCCAGGGGCCGCAATATAGCCCAACCCCCCCCCCCCTCTCCTCCATCTTCCTTTGTCTGTTCATTAACCCAGCCAGTCATCTCCTTGTGAGATGCACATTTTTCGTTATTTGAAGCCCTCTCTGGCTCTTGCCAGGGGCCGCAATATAGCCCAACCCCCCCTCTCCTCCATCTTCCTTTGTCTGTTCATTAACCCAGCCAGTCATCTCCTTGTGAGATGCACATTTTTCGTTATTTGAAGCCCTCTCTGGCTCTTGCCAGGGGCCGCAATATAGCCCAACCCCCCCTCTCCTCCAATCAATCTCTTTCTTGTCTGGCCTCTTGCCTTGTAGCCTGCTGCTCTCATGCAGTAGGCTCTAGCTGCTGGCTGATTTTTTAAAATTCTGGCCAGATGACCAAATCATTTGATTCTTTGATATTCTATGAAATCATTTACCAGTACTGTGTCTCTAATGTTCTTCTTTAATGATTACAAAATGGTCTTAACTCAAAGTTGCATGTTTCCAAAAGAAAAATGCATGTTCTCACATTTTTTTAAAAAACAAAATATAGAGTGACTACTCATACGCAGAAGGCATATGACAGGGAGACAAAAATTATACACAAAGACAGTGAAGTTCATACTAGAGACAACTTTGCAGATATAGATAATTTATTTCAAGCAAGCGAAAGAAGAAGCTATACACAAAGGAGTTGATTTTACAGCTCTGGTTTATATGTGTTCAAAGGGTAAATCCCTCACCTCTCAGGCATGCATCCACCAACTTGAAAGGATGCAAACTCGTAATTAGTCGTCTTTAACCACATCCTTGTTTAGGAAAGGGGGTTGGGAGGGGGGTCTATTCATTTCTGTTCCTCTTAACAGGAGGTCTTAGAGGCCATATGAGGGAAAAGGGTGAAACAAAATATTGGTGATTAAAATTACTACTACTACTACTTACTTACTTACTTACCCATTCTCCAGGAGCGTCATGCAGACAACATCTTTCACCCCAGGATTGCCAGATTTTTCCAGAGAAAATTTATCCAGGTTCCAGGACGCTAGCCTCAGAATGTCCCCGTTCTTATATTTAAATGTTATTTTGTCTATCTTTGGTCTTTCTGGCACTTTAGCTAATGGTCCCAAAATCTGCAACAGATTTTCTATTGACGATGTAGATCTGCGAATATATTCTCGGTCTAATTGTTCTTGCTTTATTATTTTATTTCCTGTGGCACCATTCACACAGCTTCCATTTTTAGCATCATCTATCTTCAACGATTTCTGATTTTTATCTTCAACAGTCAAAAAAGGAAGCATGATTTCAAGATTATTCAGATTTATACCCTTGACCTTCAACAAATCTTCCAGTTTTGCATATTTCCCATACTTCTCTCTATGTACAACAATATTTTTGGCTATTGTCATACCAATGCCCTTGACCCTCAACAGAGTAAAAATATTTGCAGAATTCACACAGACAGCTGCAGGCGACTCTAGGTCTCTCTTAAGTTGTCCAGTTGAAACCTGGGTTCCTTCACCTCTTTCGATTCCCTCTGGTGGATCAACAAAAATATCTCCGCGCATGATCACCAACTTTGCCGCTCCAACTCCCGGAGTTAAAGCAACATCCTCCACACAATGAAACCCGCCAATATGATTCCTGTAGTCGATGATCTTTTTAGCTATGACCCTATTGACCCCCGGAAGGGTCATCAGCTCCTCCTCGCTGGCTGTGTTGACGTTAACTAGGCCACAATCAGTGCTGGTGTTCTCAATGACGGACATGTTAAAGGTGGCACTCAAGTTTCGCCGGCAGCCCTTACTGTGTGGAGTGCTGGAGTGGGGAGTCTTGTCAAACTGGCCATGTGGGATACAGCAGCTGTTCAATGCTCCCATGTTGCTGATGATGATGGACGAATGACGTTTCTGAAAGATATCAGTAAAATAATTCAATTATCAAAGCCATTAGAGAAGTGGACAGGGTTATGTGTGCAGTGGTATTGGTTACATTCAAACACTGAAAGGTTAACTGAGATATAACAATAACCAGCTTTCTTTATTTTTGGCGGTGCGCAACAGTACACAGTACCAGTTCTTGTACCATTTTTTTAAGCTAAAATGTTTCATTGCTACTGTAATATGCACTTTGTGGTGAGTACCGACACCTTTTTAGACTCTTTTTGGTCAGAAGCTGCAACTTTAACCTGGAAAAAATTACAAGACCTAACAATAACAGACAATTTCTACCGCTCTCCTTTTATTATAGTTTTTAAAAAAACTGACAATAACAGAAGATTTATACCACTCTCCTATTATAACATAAATTTACTGAACTATGACTAGAATACTTAACAAGCTATTATAACAAACAGTTACTGTCGTAGCTGCCCTGTGTGAGGAACCTGCTGTAGCTGCCATGTGTGAGGGACATGCTGTAGCTGCCATGTGTGAGGGACATGCTGTAGCTGCCATGTGTGAGAAACCTGCTGTAGCTGCCATGTGTGAGGGACCTGCTGTAGCTGCCCTGATTGAGGGACCTGCTGTAGCTGCCCTGTGTGAGGGACCTGCTGTAGCTGCCATGTGTGAGGGACCTGCTGTAGCTGCCCTGTGTGAGGGACCTGCTGTAGCTGCCCTGATTGAGGGACCTGCTGTAGCTGCCCTGTGTGAGGGACCTGCTGTAGCTGCCCTGATTGAGGGACCTGCTGTAGCTGCCCTGTGTGAGGGACATGCTGTAGCTGCCATGTGTGAGGGACATGCTGTAGCTGCCCTGAGTGAGGGACCTGCTGTAGCTGCCCTGTGTGAGGGACATGCTGTAGCTGCCATGTGTGAGGGACATGCTGTAGCTGCCCTGAGTGAGGGACCTGCTGTAGCTGCCCTGTGTGAGGAACCTGCTGTAGCTGCCATGTGTGAGGGACATGCTGTAGCTGCCCTGTGTGAGGGACCTGCTGTATCTGCCCTGTGTGAGGGACATGCTGTAGCTGCCATGTGTGAGGGACCTGCTGTAGCTCCCCTGAGTGAGGGACCTACTGTAGCTGCCCTGTGTGAGGGACCTGCTGTAGCTGCCCTGAGTGAGGGACCTGCTGTAGCTGCCCTGTGTGAGGAACCTGCTGTAGCTGCCATGTGTGAGGGACCTGCTGTAGCTGCCCTCATTGAGGGACCTGCTGTAGCTGCCATGTGTGAGGGACATGCTGTAGCTGCCCTGTGTGAGGGACATGCTGTAGCTGCCCTGAGTGAGGGACCTGCTGTAGCTGCCCTGTGTGAGGGACCTGCTGTAGCTGCCCTGTGTGAGGGACCTGCTGTAGCTGCCCTGTGTGAGGGACCTGCTGTAGCTCCTTTGTGTGAGGGACCTGCTGTAGCTGCTCTGTGTGAGGGACCTGCTGTATCTCCCTTGTGTGAGGGACCTGTTGTAGCTGCCATGTGTGAGGGACATGCTGTAACCTAGCAGCTGCACACTGACCTGCCAGTTTGGAGGCCTAGGGTTCAAATCCGCACTGAGGTGGGTTTTCTAAGAATTTACTTTGGCTCCCATTTGACACAGCCTGAAATTGGTACCAGGTAATGTCCTGGGATATAAAGGCAGATAAAGTGATGCTGACCACATCACCCATCAAGTGTCAATTGGTCTACACAAATATGAGTCAATCATCATATTCCTGATGGGTCACTGTTGTAAAGAATAATCCTTGACTTGACTTCACCAAATGGGTTCAATGCTCCTTCTTGACTTCACGTACACCAAATGGGTTCAATGCTCCTTCTTGACTTCACATACACCAAATGGGTTCAATGCTCCTTCTTGACTTCACGTACACCAAATTGGTTCAATGCTGCTTCTTGACTTCATGTACACCAAATGGGTTCAATGCTGCTTCTTGACTTCACGTACACCAAATGGGTTCAACACTCCTTCTTGACTTCACAACACCAAATGGGTTCAATGCTCCTTCTTGACTTCACAACACCAAATGGGTTCAATACTCCTTCTTGACTTCACGTACACCAAATAGGTTCAATACTCCTTCTTGACTTCACAACACTAAATGGGTTCAATGTTCCTTCTTGACTTCACAACACCAAATGGGTTCAATGTTCCTTCTTGACTTCACATACACCAAATGGGTTCAATGTTCCTTCTTGACTTCACGTACACCAAATCGGTTCAATGTTCCTTCTTGACTTCACATACACCAAATGGGTTCAATGTTCCTTCTTGACTTCACATACACCAAATGGGTTCAATGTTCCTTCTTGACTTCATGTACACCAAATGGGTTCAATGTTCCTTCTTGACTTCACATATACCAAATGGGTTCAATGTTCCTTCTTGACTTCACATACACCAAATGGGTTCAATGTTCCTTCTTGACTTCACGTACACCAAATGGGTTCAATGCTCCTTCTTGACTTCACGTACACCAAATGGGTTCAATGTTCCTTCTTGACTTCACGTACACCAAATGGGTTCAATGTTCCTTCTTGACTTCACATACACCAAATGGGTTCAATGTTCCTTCTTGACTTCACGTACACCAAATGGGTTCAATGTTCCTTCTTGACTTCACGTACACCAAATGGGTTCAATGCTCTTTCTTGGCTTCACATACACAAAATGGGTTCAATGTTCCTTCTTGACTTCACATACACAAAATGGGTTCAATGTTCCTTCTTGACTTCACATACACAAAATGGGTTCAACACTCCTTCTTGACTTCACATACACAAAATGGGTTCAACACTCCTTCTTGACTTCACATACACCAAATGGGTTCAATGTTCCTTCTTGACTTCACATACACAAAATGGGTTCAATGTTCCTTCTTGGCTTCACATACACCAAATGGGTTCAATGCTCCTTCTTGGCTTCACATACACAAAATGGGTTCAACACTCCTTGACTTCATGTACACCAAATGGGTTCAACACTCCTTCTTGACTTCATGTACACCAAATGGGTTCAACACTCCTTCTTGACTTCATGTACACCAAATGGGTTCAATGCTCCTTCTTGACTTCATGTACACCAAATGGGTTCAACACTCCTTCTTGACTTCATGTACACCAAATGGGTTCAATGCTCCTTCTTGACTTCATGTACACCAAATGGGTTCAATGCTCCTTCTGTCCACAGTTCTGGGTAATTATGGAGAATACTGGTTATAGCGTGTTTGGTAAACAGTTTTTATCTCTTCTGTTTTCTCCAAGAAACTAACTAATTTAGACTGAGCAAAATTGAAATTTAAAATATTTAAAAAACAAAAAACAGAACTATTTCATCTTAGAATTATTACCAAGACAAGTGAAGTAATCCAATCTTTAAAGCACAGGTAATTAACCAGAAGCTTAATTATCTTAAACACATGAGACTAACTGGGGTACCATTAACAGCATCTCATCAATTATCCTAAATAAAAACATGAACTTTAACACATGCATGCTGATCAAAAACAGAGTGACACAGATAAATCTGCATGTGATAACATCACGGCTATAAAAGTTGATTATCAGTTAGCTGGCTATCAGATTAGTGGGATATCTGTTTGCACTGATTTAAAACACTAGCAGTCTTCCTACATATAATGATTCTCAACTGAATAAAATAAACAGCACTCCTTGAAGCGGCAACCTTAGGGGAAGTAATCTATTGTAAGCTAACATTAATGTAAGTGCCGACCCCCAGGGAACGTAAGGCATTGTTTGTGTAATTTCACATAATAATAATATTCTTTCATATTTAATATAATTTGGGGTTAGGGTTAGAGTTAGGGCTAACCCTACCCAAGCATTAACTCCAATCCAAACCCTCATCTCAAGCAATATTAAATATAAAAAGAATACTGTTATGATGTGACCCTACACAAATAATGGATTGTCTCCCTTACAATAGGAGTCCGCTCGTGGGATGCAATTTTTTTGTTATTTTGAAGCCCCATCCTGGCTTTTGCCGGGGGCTCTGAATATAACCGGGCCATAAATATGGCCTAGCCATAGATATAGCCCGAGGGCTGAAAGGGGTTTCTGGGACCTCTCCACGGGTGATCTTTATCTGTATGGTTGCCCTTTGTGTCGCTGGGTGTTTATCGCTTGTGTGATGTCCTGGTGGGGTACGATTACCTACCTACCTCCCTTACGATCGCCACAAACACACAATGATTACATCCCCTAGGTGAGCCAATTAAACTATTTGTAATTCAGCCGCTGATGCCTCAACCCCTGGCAGCTGTAGTGGTAGTTTTCATATCAATAATTTTCTGTCCAACCCTCACGATTATAACTGGGATACAGCGTCCACAGTATTTTTAATATAGCATCATCAATCACCAGGTCCTTCACATAATGTCACTCTCCTCCTGGCACATCTGAAAATCTCTCTTTCTCTAGCCAGCTCTCCAGCTCTATGTGCTTTCACAGCCAATGCAGCTTCAATGTCTTGTATCCACCTTGGGGAAGGTTGGCCTCTGCTTCATTGTCTGTAAACTGTACCTTCCATGATCACTGTTCTCTACAAGCCACAATGAGGTTTAACATGGCCACAACACCTCAGCTTTCGGGACAGGATGCTGTTTATGAGCCAGTTCTCCTTGATGCTCACATCATGTTGGATGACAGCGTTTTTTTTTGTTTTAAAGTGCAGGTTTTCTTTTTATAGTATTTTCAGATGTAACTTGCTATTTTATATTTCACATAGATTAAAACAAATAATCATTTCTTTCAGTAGTTTGTGTTATTGATGTTACATTATTGCTAGGCTCTAGGTCAAGTCTGGAAAGACGGAAAGGTGCCAATGGAATTCCTAGGCTAGCGCTTATTGCCATTTAAAAAAATAATAATTTATATATTATTATTACATATTTTGGTTTAAATAATAATTCTGTAGCAGTGGTTTCCAAGTGGTTAGGGTACTGTATTGACAGTAGCAGTACTGTAAAATTTGTTAAAATTCAAATGATGATCCATATTAATTTATGAGACAATGCCCTATAAACTGGGCAATATTCACAATAAGATAGTGGAAAGGATGGCAGATTCGACAAAGAATTACACATTGCATTTGTAGACCTAGCAGCAGCACACCTTTCAATCACGTTAATAGGAATAAATTATGGAAGATACTACAGGCTAAGTTCAACATGCAGAAGACATCACATGAAAATAAATACTACCGAAACTGAAGTCATGCAGGTCATTAGAATTTCTAGTCCGCTACATATCGGGCTGAATCGTACTTGTCTGAAGCAAGTTAAAGAATTTGGCACTCTTCTGAATACCGGTCCCAAATTATTGACTGCGAAAAACATCCCTGTGAGAGCCTCAGGAGGTTATGTAGTAAAAACATTTAGGCCATCATCATCAGTTTCCACTTCTGCTGTTATTGCTCGATGGATAGCAATGTTTAGACGTTAAGCTAAGCGCCGTGGGGAGGAATAGTTTTCGATCTATTGAAGCATCGGGGGAGGAATAAATTTTTACCCTTTGTTCACATTACCCATGACTCGCCTTGTGGGTTCCAGGGCCACATGTTTGAGAGGAAAAAAAGAAAAGATCCACTGCCTCCTTCTTTTTCTTTTTTCGTTCGCCTGAAATAAGTTATCTATATCAGCAGTTTTGTCTCTTGTATAAATTTCACTGTCGTTGTTAGTTCATTCAGTGGTCCATAGAGTTTACGTTCCACTGTTGTTCTTTCTGGCCAAAAGGTTTGCCTTAATGTGTCAAAATTGGTGCAGTCCTGGAGTACATGCTCTGCGGTCTGGGGCACATTTCCACAGGTGCACATGGCTGATACACCTATCTTGAATTTTGTGTACATGTGGTTACGTAATCGGTTGTGCCCTGTTCTGAGGCGGAAGATAATGACTTGTTCTGGTCTGTCCATAATAAAATAGTCGTCTTGTGCTGGGGCTGGTGGTTTCCTGATCGATTTATTGATTCTTTTTTTTTTGGTTACCACTGCCTCCTAAAAAGCATGTTGTAAAAGGCGACTTATGAGGACTTTGCTGAAATCGGATGTGTTGGGGCGAAAGGCGCAGATTTCACAGTATAGCTGTAAACCACAACATAACTTGCCAGCCGCCCTTTAGGGGCTAAAAATAATTATCACATGGAGGGAAGCGAACACTGGTACCAAGGGTGACAGGCGGATACTTACTACTGTACTACCGAAGACTCGTGAGTTCGGTTTCCATAAAATTATATAATAATGCGAATCATAGTTCGTAGTATTCCTATTCCATATTTTTAACTTTCTGACCTGTTGAGGCCTTGAGTGGGACTTTTTTAATAGTGAATAATTTGGGACCGGTATTCGGAAGAGTGCCAAGAATTTCAATATCTAGGAAGTATATTGTCAGAGAATGGAAGACCAGAAACAAGATGCCAATAAGCCAGTGCACTTAAATACCAACTGACACCGTTATTAAGATTTGCAAACATAAGTATGAGTGCCAAGAAACAGATTATAAACAGCACATTCATACCAACACTGTGCTACCAGTGCCAGTGACCTACATAAAATGTACACTTGTGAAATGAGATGCCTGAGAAAAGCCGCCAACTTATCGACCCGAGACAAAGTTAGAAATGATATTATCAGACAGACTGTAGGAACAACACTATGCAACAAATTCACTAAGAAACAGAAGATCAAATAGTTTGGACAGTTTGGTCATTTAGTAAGAATGCAGCCACTAGTACGATGTCGAAGTCGCTACAGATAAACAGATGTGAAGTGAAAGCAAGAGACCGCCCTTGGAGAACGTGGACTGATGACATCAATGAGCTTCTTCATCGACATTAAATGACAATAGTCATTGCTACTCATCATGCATTCAGTAGTACTAACTAGTGCAAGAGATCGCAAACTTTGAAACTGTTTCTCCCCTCCGAAACAAGGGACTATCTCATTGAAAACGGAACGTGTGGTCAGTTGACCGTGTATGGTCACCCTACAAATAAATATAAATGGTGTTAGTTATAGTTGTGAAACCGTAAATTAAAATTAATCTCTAACAAAGTGACAGTGACCAAACGAATACAGTACTTAATGTAGCAGTGAAACAGCCTTTGGTCTAATGCCCGCGGTCTGGGTACTTGTAGCAGACGACCATGTCTAGTGGGACTAGTTACTTACTGGTGACAGTACTTCGTTAAGTTCGTGTTTGTGCCGCTTCTTTCTTTTCATTACATAATTCTACTATTTCATCATCATCAGCAGGTGCCTTGTCGACTGGCGTGGGCGATCATGCCTCTCCATAATCTGCGATCTCCTGCAGCATGTATCAGTTCGTGTTCCGACACACCTCCATGCCATGCAACAAGACTGTCAAGCCTCTTCTCTCGTTTTCTTCCTCTATCACTCCTTCCATAGATCTTTCCAGTGGTCACAACATGTTCTATTTTCCGTCTTCTCATAACATGGCCAAAAATTGACGACTGTCTCCTTCGGATGTCTGTGATAAGTTGTTTTCGGGCTCTTTCAAAACCTCTTGGTTGCTCTTTTTGGCTGTCCAAGGTATTCTAAGCATTCTTCTGTAAAACCACATCTCTGAGGCCTCTAGAAATTGTTTGGCCTGCCTACCAATTGTCCAGGATTCACAGCGATATGTTAAAACTGGATGTATGTAGCAAGCAAGAATTCTTTTTATTACTCTCAATGACAAGGATATATTGCACAAGATGTTTTTCATGTTATAAAATGCAGTTTTTGCCTGTCCTATTCTGTTTCTACTATTTATATATCATATATCAAAAAAGTGTAACATATTTACTATACAACAACAACAAGCACTACCACCATCAATACTGCCACCGGAGCCAAGGTTTTTCCCCTAGAAAAGAAGCGCCGATGCTCTGTTGCGTAATACCAGAAAGCAAGAAGACTCTCCTACTATTTCCACCACCAACATCACCACTACTACAACCATCACCACCTGCTTCCAGAGCTCTCGCATGGGTAGCAGCCACACAAGCGGTAGTCGTTTCAGACTCGATGAACATGCTTCAGAAAATCGCTACAGGGAATCTACGCTCTGAATGGGTAGAAAGCATTCGGAAGTCGTAGTTAACCTCAATCATCTGGATCTACACATCTGGGCACGCACGAGTAAAGGGTAATGACAGTGCTGATAAGCTGTCAAGTAATGCACCAATGCAAATGGGGGGGGGGGGTGCAGTCCCGGTGCAGTCCCGGGAAGTAAAGGCGGCCGGCGTAATGCTGACCCCATCACCCATCTTGTGTCGATTGGTCTAGCCCTATATGCCTAAAGGCCTGGAAAAGAGACCTATGCTTTACATAAAATCATTTGTGTAAGACATTTATGTAATTTGTATTGTTGTTTCCAACATTGCTTTATTACACCTCTTTAGCTGATCAACCACATTAATTCTTTATGGTACGTCCTCTCCCCCCCCCCCCCAGTGGTATCTCCTATCCTATTATAATAATACGTCCTTGAAGGCGTAAATCGAAATGGGCGGCTCCATCGCTCCGGGCTTTATATTGCATGGTTCCGTCTCTGCAGACCGATAGGATACCCGTTGAGATCATCAAATCACCCAGTAGCTCCAAGTACGACCCCTAATGGTTCGATGGAAAACTGCACCCTTGAATCGAACCACCCAGGGAGTGAAACAAACCCACGGCACAATAAACATTGTAGATTGTGGATTATATTTTATAGGGATATACTTTTTCTACTATGTTTTTTTTTAGAAAGTACTTGGAGGCGACGGAGATGTTGTAAAGAATTAGTTCGACTGCCAGAGTAACTAACGAGGATTCCTTGAAGGAAGCTAATGAAAGCAGATCAATATAAGGTTAAATAGAAAATAAAAATATATACAGCTATAAGGAAAAGACAAGCTTTGCTCTTTGGTCATGTGATGAGGGGGGGGGGGATTATGGAGAATGTTGTAACGACTGGGAAGATCAACGATAAAAAGAGGGAGAAGCAGACCAAGAGAAATGATGACGGCTGGATTGCTACGGTGGCACGGAGGGATATCGTCGGCAGAATTGATCCTGGGGACAAGCAACAGAGATCTACAGAGATGCATTAACGCCTACGCTAGTCGACACGGCACGTGATGATGAAGACAATGTTTTTAACTGTTGAGAATATCTCACACCTCATGCATCTCGTTTACGTACTTGATTGTAATGGACAATTTATAAAGTGAGCAGGGGAAGATGAAATAAACACGGAGACCCACAACAGTGTTTGGTGTAATAATTACAGCAGAATACCAAACAGAGTTAACTGTACATACATGGACGTATATATTTAATAATATAACATCTAGTAAGAACGATCGATGTAATAAAACTGTCATTGTTACTTCAATTTGTAGTAATTAATTATAATCTGTAGAAACTTGTTGACAAAGTCTCAAAGTGGGAATTCAATTTGAAATTGTTTATCAAGTTGTGCAGACTGAACTCTTCTTTTGGGTGTAGAAGACCATTTTTAATTGAAATTCAGCAACCAGTACTTTTGTCTCTGCTGCATTTTTCTAATTCTCTCCCAGTGGAGCAGTAGCACTCTAACAGTTCACGTTCATTTGCAGACATGTTTACTGTTTATGATTGGTCGCCCTGAAAGTGTACGAGGCAAAAACAGTGGGGGAGGGGAGGGTGTCACTGTTACGCCTGAGCTGCCTATCACGACATGCAGTGTGGCAGGTTATGGGCATCTTGTAGGAATGCCTAGTTATCTCAGTTTTGTCTACAGGGTTCTTTGCATTTTCTTTAGAAACCACATTTAAGCTTTTTCTTGTATATTTTTCAGCCTGTATGTTTATGAACTGTCACTGTGTAGCTCTCACATCTACATAACAATAAAGACTACATTCATCACTAGTACTAGTACTAGATCACCCATGTGTTACCAAAGCCCTCACTGGAATAAAAGAATAGTAACAATACACTCTACCTAGCATGTAGCAAGTGGCGACCACATAGGGTTGGAGTTGGCTCCCTCATCCAGTAAAACACCATAGTCACACGTGCATACACCAAACAAAATCAAACAACCATGAAAAAGTCTTAAACACAGTAACAAAGTAGTTTCCATTCAGCCGGGATTTGGGAGTCTGTTCTGCTTGAACAATGGTGACACGTGCAAGAAAGCGCAGAGGAGTCTAGATAGCCAATGTACCTCTTTTCACTTAGGAAAATCTGCACTGGCCCCTGGAACATACATGAGCAATTTTATGCAAAATCAAAACATAGGGTTTGGCGTGAGTTGACTGAGCGTCAGTGCTGCATTGGGGGATAAATAGCGGAAGAAGAAATATCAATAAAGTATGCACCACAGATATTTGGCCATGACCATCAAAGGTTACTGGCTAGTTTTTTCCTTCTGTCTTTTTAATTTTTCCTGTCTTTATCCCTTTCCTGCAGCTTTTCCCATGCTCTCCATGTGTCATTCATCCCTGTCTTTTTTATTTCTCCTGTCATCTGTTTCGTCATTCCCAGTTTGTACATAGTTCTAACATTCCAGGTGCCAGATTAGTTCTAACATTCCAGGTGCCAGATTAGTTCTAACATTCCAGGTGCCAGATTAGTTCTGACATTCCAGGTGCCAGATTAGTTCTAACATTCCAGGTGCCAGATTAGTTCTAACATTCCAGGTGCCAGATTAGTTCTAACATTCCAGGTGCCAGATTAGTTCTAACAATCCAGGTGCCAGATTAGTTCTAACATTCCAGGTGCCAGATTAGTTCTGACATTCCAGGTGCCAGATTAGTTCTAACATTCCAGGTGCCAGATTAGTTCTAACATTCCAGGTGCCAGATTAGTTCTGACATTCCAGGTGCCAGATTAGTTCTAACATTCCAGGTGCCAGATTAGTTCTGACATTCCAGGTGCCAGATTTTCTGAGATGAAAGAAGATCCAGACTGCCTGCAGCTTTCGTATCAAAGAGTCATCATTCTTCTAGAAGAATCTCCCTCCATCTTGGTTAGTTGGATTGTTTTTCTTTTTATTTAAATCTGTTCACAATTGCTTGGACTTTTGCTGCTAAAGTTGTTTACATGATGGGTTAGCCAATCCCACATTGACTCACTTTAGTCGTCTCTTGTGCCATATAATTAGATTATGGTGATTCTGTTAAGTCACACCCTTTATGGCCTAGGTAACAGTAGGTCACTAAGACAATGATTACTGGAGGTAATAGTTGAAAGCAAATGGTACAAGTGGAATGATAAGAGCTGGATTTGGAAATCTGTTATATATGACTTTCATTGTGGAGATGGCTGATTGGTTTATTGATTAGCCTAAATCCCTGGGAGTTACGTGTTTTTTGTTTTGGAGGAAGAAAGACTCGTAAACAGTATCATGCTTGGAAACCAAAATTGTTTTACCTGACTTCTTCACTACCATTGTAAGTCAGTGTTCTGATTTCTTTACTACCACTGTAAATCAGTGAACTGGTTTCTTCACTACCATTGTAAGTCAGTGATCTGATTTCTTCACTACCACTGTAAGTCAGTGATCTGATTTCTTTACTACCACTGTAAGTCAGTGATCTGATTTCTTCACTACCACTGTAAGTCAGTGATCTGATTTCTTTACTACCATTGTAAGTCAGTGATCTGATTTCTTTACTACCACTGTAAGTCAGTGATCTGATTTCTTTACTACCATTGTAAGTCAGTGATCTGATTTCTTTACTACCACTGTAAGTCAGTGATCTGATTTCTTTACTACCATTGTAAGTCAGTGATCTGATTTCTTTACTACATTGTAAGTCAGTGATCTGATTTCTTTACTACCATTGTAAGTCAGTGATCTGATTTCTTTACTACCATTGTAAGTCAGTGATCTGATTTCTTTACTACCATTGTAAGTCAGTGATCTGATTTCTTCACTACCACTGTAAGTCAGTGATCTGATTTCTTCACTACCACTGTAAGTCAGTGATCTGATTTCTTTACTACCATTGTAAGTCAGTGATCTGATTTCTTTACTACATTGTAAGTCAGTGATCTGATTTCTTTACTACCATTGTAAGTCAGTGATCTGATTTCTTTACTACCATTGTAAGTCAGTGATCTGATTTCTTTACTACCATTGTAAGTCAGTGATCTGATTTCTTCACTACCATTTAAGTCAGTGAACTGATTTTTTTTCACTACCAAGCCCCTAATATACATAATAGGATAGCACTAAATCACTGTACTGCACTAGGATTAAATTGCCTTTATTATTATTTTGCATGAAACTAGAAATGCATTTAATGTGTGAATTAATAATAAAAGTGTACAATGTTTTGTCTACTTCTACAGAAATTACTGTACAGGCTGCCATAGTTTTATATAGAATGAAAATGGACTGGCAGAACCTATGTGGAGTGGTATCTAGACTGTTTCAATATGCAGTCAACCACAAGTACATCAGATCATTCCTGATACTGATGTGCTTTATATATTACTGTGAGGTAAGTTTTGTATGGAGCATGGGTTTCAGATGTTCCACATTTCTGTATTTTAGCATGACACTTATTGATTAACATTTAATACAAATGTGTAGCTCATATCTTCGTTATGCAGATGAGACAGTATTAATAGCTGAAAACGCAGAAGACCTACAGCAACTGTTAGACATTGTTCTACTAGAGAGTGCAAAAAAGGGACTCTCCTTGAATGTCAATAAAACAGAAACAATGGTTATGTCAAAGAAGAAGAAAACCCAAAAATGTGACATAGCAATAGGAGTGAAAGGGCTTAACCAAGTCAATACATTCAAGAATTTGGGAACATTCATAACATCAGATGGACGATCTATGACAGAAGTTAAGAGCAGAATTGTCCAGGCAAAGGCAACATTTCAGAATATGAAAAGTAGTTTATGTAATAAATTAAACATCAGAATACGAGGATTGAAATGTTCTGTTGTATGGCAGTGAATCTTGGAATGTGAGCAAACAAACTAAGAAGAGTTTGGAGGCAACTGAGATGTTGTGGTTTTTTAGAAAAATGTTGAGAATACCTTGGACTGCTAGAATAACCAACATCGAATGCCTGTAAATGGCTAATGAAAGTAGAACATTATATACAACAATGAGAAGGAGACAAACAAAGTTCTCTGGTCATGTGATGAGAAAAGAAGCACTGGAAAATATCGTGACGACTGGAAAGATGACTGGTAGAAGAGGCAGGGGGAGACCAAGAGAAATGATGGTGGATGGCTTAAGACAGGAGGAATATCATCAGTGGAATTGATTCAAAACACCAAAAAAAGAGATCTGTGGCGACGCATGAACGCCTACGCCAGCTGACAAGGCACTTGATGATGCTGATGAGTAGAACATTATTTAAGTAAAGTAGTAGAACATTAAATAAGTAAAGTAGTGACTTCCAGTTCCGACATTGATAGGGAATGAATGACAGTTGAGAACTTAGCTTATGTTGACCAATCCCGTTGCTGTTTTTCCTCCAGTTTCAATGTTGCAAGATTGTAGAAGTCCAGTTTGCAGCTGGAGCTACTGAGTTTAGTGCTCCTGGCGGCACTATGAGCTGTAATTATCGGTTATTGCCTAAGTTCTAGAATCGTACATAATGGCAATGATGGGTGATGTATTTTTCTTCGTTGTGTTCCTGGGACAAGGCGTGCGCTATAGCTGCTATTTATTTGCTGGCCGTGGCTGCAACTTGGCCAAGGACATGTGGAGAATGGACAGGAATAGTTTTAATCTACTCATCGCCCAGCTATTATTCGAATGAAGTTGATTTTCAGCGATGACGCCTGGTCTCACATTGTATTTAAGGAGGCATGCACCTTATGGTTTGCCACATCAAATCCTGTGTGTTTTGCTGACTGAGGGCACTTTGTATGGCTACGGCATTCACTTGAAGTATCCAGCGTATCTGACTCAGTTTGTGACTGGAATCGCTGGCATAGGTGGTTGAGCAATTATGGGCCAAGCTCGTGTGTTGTGATGCTGGAACTGTAACAACTAACTAACTAATAAGTAAAGTAGTCAAACATAATAGAAGTAAAGTAGTAAAACATTATATAAGTAAAGTAGTGGAACATTACCTAAGTAGAATAGTAGAACATTACCTAAGTAGAGTAGTAGATCAAGAATGTTGTATTGAGAATCGACATCACAGCACTCGGAACACTCCCATAGGCACTCCGTACCCATCTTCAGCAGCAGGCGAAGAAGTAATAAAACATTATATAAGTTAAGTAGTGGAAACATTACCTAAATAGAGTAGTAGAACAAGAATGTTGAATTAGGAACATATGTGCTCTGTCCCCATCTTCAGCAGCAGGCCAAGAAGTAATAAAACATATATGTGAAGTGAACTAAATAAACCTTTTCATGTCAGTGCATATTGGGCATGTGAGGCTGGACTCATATTTGTATAGATCATTGGACACTCAGTGGCTGATGTGGTCAACATCACGCTGACCACCTCACGCTGACCACCTCACGCTGACCACCTCATGCTGGCCACCTCTGCTTCCTTGGACTTTACCTGCTTCCCCTTTCAGGCTAAGTGGGACATTATGTGCAAATAAACAGTGTTCTTTGGTCATTTGCTGTGAAGTGAGGTACTGGAGAAAACTGTTATGAGAAGAAAGATCAGAGTTGGAAAAGGCAATGGAAGAGAGAAATGGTACTGGATCTACGATAATCATTGGAACTTATGTCGAATATAACAGTTTGAGATATGTGGAAAGACATGAGCATCTTTGCCGACTGCTAGAGCACATGATAATGATGATTCCCTGTGTTGGTTCAAGGACCCGATTTTTGGGAATCGAGAATTGACCTACTTCTGCCCTTACAGATATGTTGTGAAAACCGACTAATTAGAGATGTTTCTTTCAAAGTCAGAGTGCCTTTGCATAAAAGGCCAGGAACCAACAGTCTGCATACAAACAAGCCAGATCTATCAAATGAATGTGCAGGTGGAAGTCAAGTTCTGGAACAAGACTAAAGTCCAGAAGTGGATGAACAACCACAGTGTTTCACTGGAGTTGAATGCGCAGAAGAAGATGAATGCAAAAGCAAACACAGTATAACATTACACCAGTCTACAACAGTAGCATGGAAACAGTAACCTAGTGTATATTTAATTTGTGATATAACCAGGCAACACGTAATGTTTTACCCCACAATTAAAAATACAGCTTGATTTAAAATCATACCATTGAAGCTTTTCTTGTACTGTTTTAATCCTTTTGCCAGGTAATTCATTACTTTGTAGTCCAGCTCCAGTGTACCTGGCCAGCCCCGGCAGCATCTGACTTGCCAGATGACAGAGAGGAGCTGAGAGTCATGTTCATCGCTGATACTCATTTACTAGGCTCCAGAAAAGGACATTGGTTTGACAAACTTCGCAGGTAATGACTGAACTTCTCTTGTGACATAAGTCACTCAGTTACGGCTGTTAGAAATTATAATTGACATTATTGTCAAGGCTTCAGGCTTCTGCTGAAGAAGACTTGACCACTCAGGCAGTTCCGTAAAGAGCAGTAGATGAGATGAGATAGTTTGGCCAGCTGACAAGAATGTCCTGGCACCAACTGCTAGAGCATGTCCTGGCACCAACTCCTAGAGCATGTCCTGGCACCAACTACTAGAGCATGTCCTGGCACCAACTACTAGAGCATGTCCAGGCACCAACTGCTAGAGTGTCCTGGCACCAACTACTAGAGCATGTCCTGGCACCAACTACTAGAGCATGTCCAGGCACCAACTGCTAGAGTGTCCTGGCACCAACTACTAGAGCATGTCCAGGCACCAACTGCTAGAGAATGTCATGGCACTAACTACTAGAGCATGTCCTGGCACCAACTACTAGAGAATGTCCTGGCACCAACTGCTAGAGCATGTCCTGGCACCAACTACTAGAGAAGGTCCTGGCACCAACTGCTAGAGCATGTCCTGGCACCAACTACTAGAGTATGTCCTGGCACCAACTGCTAGAGCATGTCCTGGCACCAACTACTAGAGAATGTCCTGGCACCAACTGCTAGAGAATGTCATGGCACCAACTGCTAGAGAATGTCATGGCACCAACTGCTAGAGAATGTCATGGCACCAACTGCTAGAGCATGTCCTGGCACCAACTACTAGAGAATGTCATGGCACCAACTACTAGAGAATGTCATGGCACCAACTGCTAGAGCATGTCCTGGCACCAACTACTAGAGAATGTCCTGGCACCAACTGCTAGAGTGTCCTGGCACCAACTGCTAGAGTGTCCTGGTACCATCTGCTAGAGTGTCCTGGTACCATCTGCTAGAGTGTCCTGGTACCATCTGCTAGAGTGTCCTGGCACCAACTGCTAGTGTCCTGGTACCATCTGCTAGAGTGTCCTGGTACCATCTGCTAGAGTGTCCTGGCACCAACTGCTAGAGTGTCCTGGTACCATCTGCTAGAGTGTCCTGGCACCAACTGCTAGAGTGTCCTGGTACCAACTGCTAGAATGTCCTGGTACCAACTGCTAAAATGTCCTGGTACCAACTGCTAGAGAATGTCATGGCACCAACTGCTAGAGTGTCCTGGTACCAACTGCTAGAGTGTCCTGGCACCAACTGCTAGAGAATGTCCTGGTACCAACAGCTAGAGTGTCCTGGTACCAACTGCTAGAGTGTCCTGGCACCAACTGCTAGAGTGTCCTGGCACCAACTGCTAGAGTGTCCTGGCACCAACTGCTAGAGTGTCCTGGTACCAACTGCTAGAATGTCCTGGTACCAACTGCTAGAGTGTCCTGGCACCAACTGCTAGAGTGTCCTGGCACCAACTGCTAGAGTGTCCTGGCACCAACTGCTAGAGTGTCCTGGTACCAACTGCTAGAATGTCCTGGTACCAACTGCTAGAATGTCCTGGTACCAACTGCTAGAAGGTCCTGGCACCAACTGATAGAGTGTCCTGGTACCAAGTGCTAGAATGTCCTGGTACCAACTGCTAGAATGTCCTGGTACCAACTGCTAGAATGTCCTGATACCAACCGCTAGAAGGTCCTGGCACCAACTGCTAGAGTGTCCTGGCACCAACTGCTAGAGTGTCCTGGCACCAACTGCTAGAGTGTCCTGGTACCAACTGCTAGAATTTCCTGGTACCAACTGCTAGAGTGTCCTGGCACCAACTGCTAGAATGTCCTGGCACCAACTGCTAGAATGTCCTGGCACCAACTGTTAAAGAGCCATACTGAACAAATATAATGAACACAAATGAAATTATGCTCTAGATTTATTTACTACTATGCTAATAGGATGGCATTTGCTGCCTGTTGCTTCTTAAAGGGCTTTTTTTTTTTCTGGTGGTAATTAGTACTGGCACCCTTTTTTAAGGCATCATTTATTTCACTGCTATTGTAATCAACGCTTTATCCAGTTTCGTCCTTTTCAGGACGAAATTTTTTGTCATTTGAAGCCCTACTCTGGCTTTTGCCAGGGGCCGCAATATAGGCAGGCCATACATATGGCCAAATGTCTGAACGCGGTTTCTGGGACCTCTCCACGGCGATCCTCATCCGCATGATGGCACTTTGCAGATATGTTGCAAGCACTGTTTCCCCATTATTTGTGTCTCTCTGTAGCTTCACCATAATCATCATCAACCAGCATGTCCTTTACAGAAAGTTGTTCCCATCACGGCATGCTTGCATGTCTTTCTGTCTGTCTCCAGCTCTATGTCTGATGTGGTCTGTATCATACGAGCCATCTTGACTTCCTGGAATAGCTTCCAGACCCAAGTTGATGCTGGGTCGACCTGAAAGCCCAGACTAGAAGGGAATTCAACCTTCTGACCACTGAGCAAGCAGACATATGTGCTGTCAGCTGGGCTATCTTCTCATCCCGATCCTCTTAGATCTGGCCGTGACCTGGTGAAGTCTCAACTCTGGGAGAGCACCTCTTTGTGTCCCGTGTAAATGGGCATTCCCAGGGACTCTTATTACCTCTGTTAATTTTTTGCACTGTGCTGTCATGGTTCTCATTAACTGATACATGGAATTGTTTGTGTCCAGGAAGGCTAACCTGGCAGCTGATGTTTGAAGAAGTCAGATATGTTGGCAGAAAGACACTGATAGTGCAGCAGTGCTGTAAGTGGGCATAGCACACTCAGATGGACACAGAAGAAGAAGAAGAGGAAGACAAAGTAGTAGAAGAAGGAGGATGAGGAGGAGGAAGAGGAGGAGGAAGAAGAAAAAGAATTGTCTGTGACTCTTGAGGCCTTTGACTAATGTCATAGTTGAGAAAGAGTGAGTACTTTCAGATGAGGAGTTATGTGAGTGAACTTTAGTTGAGAAAGAGTGAGTACTTTCAGATGAGGAGTTATATGAGTGAACTTTAGTTGAGAAAGAGTGAGTACTTTCAGATGAGGAGTTATGTGAGTGAACTTTAGTTGAGAAAGAGTGAGTACTTTCAGATGAGGAGTTATATGAGTGAACATTAGTTGAGAAAGAGTGAGTACTTTCAGATGAGGAGTTATATGAGTGAACTTTAGTTGAGAAAGAGTGAGTACTTCCAGATGAGGAGTTATGTGAGTGAACATTAGTTGAGAAAGAGCACTTTTAGATGAGGAGTAATATGAGTGAACATTAGTTGAGAAAGAGTGAGTACTTCCAGATAAGGAGTTATGTGAGTGAACATAAGTTGAGAAAGAATGAGTACTTCCAGATAAGGAGTTATGTGAGTGAACATAAGTTGAGAAAGAATGAGTACTTCCAGATAAGGAGTTATGTGAGTGAACATAAGTTGAGAAAGAGTGAGTACTTCCAGATAAGGAGTTATGTTTGTAGACTAGCTGTAAACCACAACACAGTCAGTTTGCCAACCACTTTTTTTAGGGTGAACAGAAGAAGAACAGATGATACTGTGGAGATGTTTATTAATTTGATTGCCGACAGGAACATGTTTTTTGTTTGGTAGTTAGTTAGTTAGTAAATAGTTATCACACACAGTGAGTAACTAGGACTAGATTTAAATTGTAAGAAAAAAACAGAAATTAGAAGACAGAAATGCCACAGAGTAACAACTGGGTAAATGGAAGTTTTACTTTTCCATAGTGACTTTTTATCGTTGACTTGGCTTCCATCGTAGAAGCTGCCTTGACCTCCTGGCCAGCAGTGTTGAGGTTGAAATATTCCTGTTTGTTCTTAGGATGACCAGACGCAAGCATGAGAGGTTTGAGAAGGAGTTTGACTCTCCCTCGGTGCGCATGCTGCAGATCAGAGGCATCAACTTTGTCCTAGTCAACTCCATGGCTATGGAAGGGGATGGCTGCGCTATCTGTGCTAGTGCAGAGCAAAAACTGCAGGAGATCTCCTTACAGTTGTTCCGTCAGCAAGAATGTGATTCAGTAAGATTGGTAGTTATGTTTTTTGTTTTCCTTCAGTTTTGTTCAGCCCTGTTCTTCAGGGGACATAACCTGATCTTCTCCCGGCTTTTGTTTCCTTGTGGACCTGCTAGCTGTGAACGAACAAACGAACGAACGAACAAGTTGATGTAACAAGGTGGTAAAAATGAAAAGAGGGACTTATACGAAGCATATTCATCCCCATCTGTGCTACTAGTGCCAGACATGATCACCCACAGCAAACCAGAAAAGAAAATTAGTAGCCATTTAAATGCGATGTCTGAGAAAAGCTGCAGGAGTGACCAGAAGAAGTAACAATCAGGAATGAGGTGATAAGAAAAAACAAAAACAATCCTATATTATGTGCAAAGGCAGCAAATAAAATGGTCTGCTTACTAAGCAATGATACCTTGCCAAAGCCTTACTGCACAGGGCATGCACTAAAAGAGGACAGGGACGTAGAGCATGATGTAGGCCCAGAACAGAAACTTCAGAGAAACTCTACAACAGTAAAATGTGTCCATGCCTGGGACAGCCAGGAGTAGACCCTTGTATCTACCCCAACACCTGAAGTGGTAAAACAGTAAGTGAAGAAGAGTAAGTTGTTATTGACATAATTTGAGTTGGTTGTATCTGTGTGCTGCCTCAGTTGATGGTGTTTCTTTCTTTGCTCTTTTGTCAGTCCATTGTTTTCTTTTGTCACGTCTTTATTTTATACGTTGAACAGGATTTCTAGGATTTGCTCTTGTTTTTTTCTTTTCCTGAAAGGGGCTCAGCGTATCAGTCCTTCAGACAGTAATCCAGAAGTTGAATGAATGAATGAAACAAGAATTTACATCACAGCACTCGGGACATTCCCACATGTGCTCCGTCTCCTTCCTCAGTAACCAACAAAGAGTTGACATGCTAATAGTACCGGTTGCGACCTGATTAAAAGTCTGCTTCTGTTTTCCCTTCAATGTTGAAAATCTTCCAGAATCTCTACTCACCCTCGCTAAATTTTTCTTTCAGTGTATGGATTCCCTATCTGATCTTTTGCACTGTCCATTTGATCCCAGAGAGCCTTCACCATATTCATATAGTAGCTCACCACCCAGAGGGGCGGCAGCAGCTAATTTATAAGCCAGCTCGTTACCCTGCACACCTGAATAACCTGGACAGAAAAACCACGATGAGCTCTTGTTCTGGCTCTTGTCAGGTGATGCCAGCCACTCTGCTCGTGCAGGAAACAACAGTTTCCCTTGTCAGGTGATGCCACCCACTCTGCTCGTGCAGGAAACAACAGTTTCCCTTGTCAGGTGATGCCAGCCATTCTGCTCGTGCAGGAAACAACAATTTCCCTTGTCAGGTGATGCCAGCCATTCTGCTCGTGCAGGAAACAACAGTTTCCCTTGTCAGGTGATGCCACCCACTCTGCTCGTGCAGGAAACAACAGTTTCCCTTGTCAGGTGATGCCACCCACTCTGCTTGTGCAGGAAACAACAATTTCCCTTGTCAGGTGATGCCACCCACTCTGCTTGTGCAGGAAACAACAATTTCCCTTGTCAGGTGATGCCACCCACTCTGCTCGTGCAGGAAACAACAGTTTCCCTTGTCAGGTGATGCCACCCACTCTGCTCGTGCAGGAAACAACAGTTTCCCTTGTCAGGTGATGCCACCCACTCTGCTCGTGCAGGAAACAACATTTTCCCTTGTCAGGTGATGCCACCCACTCTGCTCGTGCAGGAAACAACAATTTCCCTTGTCAGGTGATGCCACCCACTCTGCTCGTGCAGGAAACAACAATTTCCCTTGTCAGGTGATGCCACCCACTCTGCTCGTGCAGGAAACAACAGTTTCCATGTTCTGAAGCAAGCTCTGTGAGTCTGTTACAACCACAACATGCTGCGCTGTGCTGCTCTCAGGCCATCAGAAAGCTGCTGTTACAACCTCCACCTCCATTCTTATACTGCATTAGTGATGTTCGCGGGGCTCTCTGTTTTCAAGCAGTGTTCATTCACCATTGCAGTAAAGCTTCACCCACTGTTCTTACCTCTCTCTACAGATCCGTCTGTATGTCACCATGGCGTGAATTTTCATTGAACGGCTCTTGCAGTAGGAGAAAACATCATTTAGACATATTAAATGAGATTCTCTTCCACCGATGTATGATATGAGGTTACATATTTGTGAAGATCTATGGTGCCTCAGTATAACTTGTTTCTGCTGTAATAGGTTGATGTTGGATTGGCATCCAGAAAGTAGCGATTTTGGAGGGCTAATTAAAAACAATTATGTTTTCAACAGATGTATAAATATACCATACGTTTCTTATTGTCTTCAGACTATGGATGAAAGATGCAAAGACATCGAGGGGGTGCCCTACACTCCGCCAGTTTTATTACAGGTATGTAAAACATAGACATCAAGCTGACATGTTGAACCAAGTAAATGTTATTTGAATGCCATAGTAAAAATGTTAGGATTTGGGGCATTTATTCATTCTGTTTGACATAATTTATGTCAAGTTTAAAACAGGAGTAATTAGCATCTAGACACTTGGAAATCTGCCTAGGAAAAAAGGAGCACTTCTAGTATATTACTAGTGTCCCAAGTACTGTGATGATATTTTCGTTGACCAGTACATCTTCGCACCTGAATTTCTGCTTAGAGAGATGGAACACTTATTAGAATGTCCCAAGTGCTGTAAAATCATTTATGTTTGCCAATACATCCACACACTTGTACATCTGCTTAAAGAGAAGGAGCACTTATTAACATGTCCCTAGTGCAGTGATATCTGTTCTGTTGACAGTACATCTTCAGAATTGGATATCTGCTTAGTGAGAAGGATCACTTATTAGCATAGTGAAGTAGTGCTGTGATATAATTTTTGATGACCAATAACCAAAGCCTAGCCTAATGGCTAGATGCTTGCTTGCCACCAGAAAGTCTTAGGTTCGAATCCACATAAAAAAAAATAAATTACCATTCTGATAAGAAAAACCATATCTTGGGTCCCAGTGAGAAAAATGTCACATTAACCTTTTTTGGTTGGTTTGTTTCAGCACTTCCCCATGTACAGACCCTCCGATTCTGAATGCAACACAGAAGATTCTGCTCCTGCAGAAGAAAAGAACACTCTCTTTCGACAAAGGATAGATTGTCTCGATCCACGATCCACAGATTTAGTATGTGTTGATGTCATTAAGAATTCACCTCATAGTAATTAATTTGTTTATTTGATAAGAATCTGTTAAGTCATCGCCTTCATTTTACATTTATTTGTTCGTGTGAGCCTGGATATTACAGTTTGTTATGTTTAATCTAGAACATGTTGTGACCACTGGAAAGATATGGGGAAGGAGGGATAGAGGAAGACAACGAGAGAAGATGCTTGACAGTCTTGTTGCATGGCATGGAGGTGTGTCGGCACACGAACTGATACATGCTGCAGGAGATCGCAGATTATGGAGAGGCATGATCGCCCACGCCAGTCGGCAAGGCACCTGATGATGATGATGTTTAATCTCATCATTTGATGAGCAAAGGCAAATATCATGATGTTGACCATATCACCTATCAAGTGTGGATTGGTCTCTAAACATTGAAGAGTAACATCATAGGCCCAGGGCCATCTTCTCGTATGAGCCTGCTGGGCATGGATACCCTCCAGCAAAGCCGTTCGCCATCTCTAACTCCTGAGTGATCATGACATCTGGGAAGTGATTATGTTTTACCAATGTTTAGCGACCCTTTTCCACGCCACTAGGCATATTGGGTCTATAGGGCCAGGCCTATCTTGTGCTGGCCAGCACTTGATGGGGTCAACATTTCGTTGGTCGCCTTTACTTCCTAGGACTGTAGTATTTAAGGCTGGGTCAGTGTGGAGGTCAAGGTCATTTTTTTAGAAACTGATTGTGAGTCTGTTTAAGATAATGATGAACGTGATGACTGTTTGAGTCTGTTTAAGGTAATGGAGAAAGAAAAGACTGTTTGAGGTAATGGAGAAAGAAATGACTGTTTGAGGTAATGGAGAAAGAAATGAATGTTTGAGGTAATGGAGAAAGAAATGACTGTGTGAGGTAATGGAGATAGTCAATGACTGTGTGAGGTAATGGAGAAAGAAATGACTGTGTGAGGTAATGGAGAAAGAAATGACTGTTTGAGGTAATGGAGAAAGAAATGACTGTGTGAGGTAATGGAGCAAGAAATGACTGTGTGAGGTAATGGAGCAAGAAATGACTGTGTGAGGTAATGGAGATAGTCAATGACTGTGTGAGGTAATGGAGAAAGAAATGACTGTGTGAGGTAATGGAGAAAGAAATGACTGTGTGAGGTAATGGAGAAAGAAATGACTGTGTGAGGTAATGGAGGAAGAAATGACTCTTTGAGGTAATGGAGGAAGAAATTACTGTTTGAGGTAATGGAGGAAGAAATGACTGTTTGAGGTAATGGAGGAAGAAATGACTTTTTGAGGTAATGGAGGAAGAAATGACTCTTTGAGGTAATGGAGAAAGAAATGACTTTTTGTGATAATGGAGAAAGAAATGACTGTTTGAGGTAATGGAGGAAGAAATGACTTTTGAGGTAAAGGAGGAAGAAATGACTGTTTGAGGGGCAATGGAGGAAGAAATTACTCAGGTAAGGGAGGAAGACAAGTCTGTATAAAGCAATAGAGGAAGAAAGGACCGTTTGAGGCAGTGGTGGAAGAAAAGACTGTTTTATGTAATGGACAAAAATAAGAGTATTGGGGGTAGTGGATGAGTATGACCTCAGCAACATGGCTGATTTATTACACGCTAACAGTTTGTTGTCATTTTGCTTTCAGTTGTTGACATTAATTCAGCCGCGGTTGGTCATCAGTGCTCACACTCACCACGGCTGTTACCGTGTTCACCCTAATAAAGTGCCAGAATGGAGTGTGGCTTCCTTTAGCTGGCGCAATAGAAATAACCCAACATTTTTACTGGTGAGTTGTTTTGTTTTTTAGAGTAGGGAAATTTTGATTATGTTTTTGTTCTTTCACTTGTGCTGCAAGAGGAAGACAGTGTTACATGTGGGCAGACAGCATGAGGATAGGGTGGCAGCTGTGAAGTCTCAGGGCACTGGGGACTCATTACAGCCAGTGCAGGGTAATTATCAGTGCTGTTCAGTGCAAGGATAATTGTCTACCACAATTTTTAACCAAAAGTCAACAATCAGTTTTATGCCAATGTCTGTAGGTGTTAATTAACAAGCTGATGAGCTTGCAGATAAGGCTGCTATGAAAGGTGAACATGCCATGGACCAGACTAATATACATGATGTCTGTGGTACTGGCTGTAACTGCATTGTTGTAGACATGGTGGCATGATTACATGTTTTTAGATATTATTTGGCGTTTTAAAGAAATAGATTTGAAAAAACAAAAACATTAGGGATTCATAGTTACTTCTTTTATTTGTATTATTATATCACATTGCTTTCTGTGGCAAAGCAACCTAAACCATATGTATATGGTAAAACAGACAGAAGTTAGTTAAATATTTGTTCCATTTGTAAATAGTAATTTCTTACTTAACACAGAAATTTAAAAAATTCCGATTTACACATTTAATGACTAGGGCTAAACACTTTTTGTGAAGTGATGTGGCCGTTATCAAAGAAGCTTCTCAGTGGTATAGGGGCTCCAGTTCCTGGATGTTTAGAAACACTGACCAAGACTCCACATGTCTTCTGCTTCTTCTGAATCTCTTCTTGTTTCTTAGGGTGAAGTTTCAGAGAATTATATGGGTGTTTTTATTTTAAAACAATAAGTTGGAAAAAAAGGTCACTGTGTAAGATTCTTACAGGGGTCAAAGGTCACTTTGTAAGATTCTTACAGGGGTCAAAGGTCACTGTGTAAGATTCTTACAGGGGTGAAAGGTCACTTTTTAAGATTCTTACAGGGGTGAAAGGTTAAAGAACATGAACACCTAAAGAATAGATTTGATTGGTTGGTTTGATTGTTGTTTCTAATACAGAGAATTATCAAGGACTGAGGAACCTTTCATGGCCATAAAAATAGAAATGAACTTCTGCCTGTTTTATTCCAGTGGAGCATAGGCCCTCAACTAACTCACGCCAAGTATTGTGTAGAGTTCCTGATTGGAGTCTTTTTCATCTTTTTCTTCTCTTCCACCTTGTACCTCATCGAAATGTCGAGGGAGATGTAACGTTTGCAGATGAGCTCTGTCAAGAGCACTATTAAGATTGATGTTCATTTCCGTAAGGCTGTTCTTAATGCCATCACTCCATATTTTCCGAGGTCTTCCACTCGCTCTATACCCGTTGTAATGTTTTAGTGTGGCTCGCTGTGGTAGATAGTACCAGGGGATTCTTGTTAGGTGTCCAAACCACTTCATTTGTTGTTCTTTGATGACCTGTAAGACTGGCTTTATTCCTAGCATTCGTCTGATTGGTTGGAGTCTACTACCTTTATTTAATATCTGAGACGTGGTCCATTGGGCCACTAGGATATTAAAGAATGAGGGTCCTGGACAGTAAGTAGACAAGCTGAAACACATTTATTGACACCAGAGATTTGCTTTTTGAGAAGAATGCAAAGAATATCATAGAGTGATAGAAAACAAAAGTGGTCCTTATCAAGACAGATGAAAGTAGTAAACTGATGAGAACAATTAGACGTGGACAGGCAGTGTTTTCTGGACATGTTATGAGAAGGATTGGACTCGAGAACTTGGTGAGGATAGGATGAGCTAGCCCATCTCACTGCAACCATCCTTAGTTGCCTCTTATGACACGTATGATAGGACAAGAGTCAAAGAGGTGCTATTCTTTGCTTCCAGTATGTGCCTGGACAACAGTTGAATCCCTTTGTGGGGTTTCGGGAACTATTTTGGGGGGGACAAAAGAATAGACCCACTGCCCAGCTAACAAGTTTATTGTAAGAGGTGGCTATGCTAATTCGGGGTTTCCTGAAATAAAATGTGTTGGGTCAAAAGGCACAGATATCGCGGTCTAGCTATAAATCACAACACAATGTGACAACCATCTTTTGAGGTCGCACACAGAGGTTGAAGAAGAAATGAGTCAGTACCTATAAATTTATTTGTAATGCTATTCATACATAACTTGTGTTTGTTTCCATTTCCAGGCCCGCATCAGCAAGAACAACCACACCATCTCGCAGTGTTTCTTGCCAGAGGAGAGCACAGTTATAAATATTTATATCTTTTCAGTTTTTGTCATATTGGCTAGTTTACTGTGGCCGACTATTTCTTACAAATATCGGCATAAATTATACTAATGAACATTGCAGGCATGTTACTTTGTAGATGTTTTGCTTTTGGTGAGGTTTTAGAACTGTGGTTCTGATATATTTACAGGAGTGCCTGAGGCAGGGAAAGAACGCGAGGCTGTTTGAGGCAGGGAAAGAACGCGAGGCTGTTTGAGGCAGAGAAAGAACGCAAGGCTGTTTGAGGCAAGGGAAGAATAGATGGCATTTAGTGCAAGAGGAACATTTGAAGACAGGAGAGAATGAGTTGCATGAAGCTGTTTGGGGCAGAGGAAGTTTAGAGTAATTGAAGAATATGAGACTGTTTGTACGCAATTTTCAAAGGGTCACAAATAAGACTTGCAGGCCTGTCTTAAATTATGGAAGAAAATGAGTATGTAGAAGAAATTTGGAGTAACTGAAAAAAAAACGATACAATACTGTTTGAAACAGTGTAGGCTAATAGTTGAAGAAATGGAGGCCATTTGGTGTAATTTTCTTTCTTTTTATTTTTAATATCTGATAATCAGAATTGGATCCTAACTGCATCAGTGCAACTTATAACTGACATTCTTTAATGCAGAGACTACGGGGATCTGACTTGTAGAAATGCTGTTGATTTGTTGCAGTATGTCCCCACGTACAGGCACTCTGATTGTGAAAGCAGCTGAGGATTCACGTTCTTTCAGTTTTTGACGTACTGGCTAGTTGACTATCTCCGACTATTTCTTACAAATATTGGCATAAATTATGCTAATGAACATTCCAGGCATGTTACTTTGTAAGGATGTAGAAATGTAGTTGTAATACAATTGAAGAGATGTGCTTGAAGCACTAACAGAATGTGAGGAAGTTTGATGCATGGGAAGAATATTTGTCTGTTTATGCAGCATGAACATTTGAGGACAGGGTGAAACTGCAGTTGAGTCAGGCTGTTTGGGGTCATGGTCAACGTAAGTAAAGGACCCTTTTCCACGCCTCTAGGGCATATAGGGCAAGACCTATATTTTATAGACCAATTGGCACAAGATGGGTGATGTGGTCAGCATTACGCCGGCCGCCTTTACTTCCCGGGACGGTACCCGGTACCCACTCAAGGCTGCGTCGAAATGGGAGCCAATGTCATTTTTTTTTTTTAAAAGTCCGGCTCCACCAGGAGCAAACCCACGACCTTCCGAACCGTGGCAAGTTTCTAGCTTTTTTTAACTTTTATTTTCGAGGGTCACAAATTAGGCTTGCATGCCTGACGTAAATTATGAAATAAAATGAGGTTGATGCAATTTGTTTTTTTTTAAACTAATCAAATTTGGAGTCTGACTGCAGCAGATCAACTTAAAACTGACAATCTTCAGCTTCAGCATGGAGATTACTGTAATTGACTTTTATAAATGTTGGAGTGGAATACAAGCCATATGTTGTACTTAATTTAGACTTGTAGAATAGGAACAACAGACGCTGTTCTTAAAAACATAGCTCCGTGATTGCCTGCTCAAAAGCAGT
Source organism: Candidula unifasciata (assembly GCA_905116865.2). NCBI lineage: Eukaryota > Metazoa > Mollusca > Gastropoda > Stylommatophora > Geomitridae > Candidula > Candidula unifasciata. Next base: position 316,286 of record CAJHNH020007223.1, read on the forward strand.
GGAAGACAAAAAAGAAGGGTGAGTCAGTGGAAGAGTATGAGTTTAAAGTAGTAAAGGAAAATCAAGAGTGTATCAGGTACAGACAGAACATGAGGCTGTTTGAGGTATAGGAACAAATGAATGTGAGAATGAGGCAGAGGAAGAAGTTGATGCAAGAACTTGAGGCAACAGAAGAACAGTGATAAGCAGACGTCCTTTACTGTGGATGTCCAGAGATCTGCACTGCAGAAAGGTCCTAGGTTGACCTTGACTCAGCTGCCAGTGAAATTTTGGACTGATCTTGCTTCAATAAAGGTACTCATTGATTTAAAATCAGAAAATAAACATACGAGTGTCTGTGTTTACATTAAGTGTTCAAAGCCATGTTTGCTTCTCTCCTTCAAGTCCCATGGTTGAAGAGAAATGATAAGGCAAGCTTCTATTATGTTGAAGATTGTAATTGTTCAAGAAAAAAGAGAGAAGTCACTTGTCTACTATTAACATGTATCTTATAATCTGTAGTGATAATGTTAGCTAGCTATCATTTATGTCCAGTCTGTTTTGTCTACTGCCTATTTCTCTCAGGACTTTCTTGTGGTAGTTGCAGTTTTTTCTTTTTTAAAAGCACAATTTCTTCGTCTTTCTAATAGACACTTTATGATGAGTACCGGCACATTTGTAGACACTTTATGGTGAGTACCAGCACACTTGTAGACACTTTATGGTGAGTACGAGTACTTTTGTAGACACTTTATCATGAGTACGAGTACTTTTGTAGACACTTTATCATGAGTACTTTTGTAGACACTTTATCATGAGTACTTTTGTAGACACTTTATGGTGAGAGCTGGTACCTTTATGTTCAGGGGGGAAAAGCCGTGAATATTTCTGAGACATGTTCCTCAACACCATGATGTTAAACTGTCTTCCCCTTGCTCTCTCCGTTTTTATGACTGACATATATACAAAGTAATTTCTTCACAGACCTTGACTTTTTTGCTGTGTTGTGGACACTTTCTACCTCCTGTCAAATAATTTGTGATGTTTGTACTTGCAACATTCCACTTTATTGAGAGTAAGCAGTCTATAGCACAAAAAATAAACATATTTTTACATATTTCTCTTGAATTATAAGTTTTTCTCATGTGCAGTGTTAAATTTGTTTCAGATATCCAAATGGACTGTATTAACATGTTGAACTTTATCAAAGTCTCTGAAAATACTGATCACATTATGTTGAATTTGGTTCAAAATAACTAAATTTACTGCATAAGACACATTATATTGAGTTTGGTTCAAAATAACTAAATTTACAGTATAAGACCCATTATATTGATTTTGGTTCAAAATAACTAAATTTACTGTATAAGATACATTATGTCCTCACAAATCACCTGTTAGTCTCAACATTGTTTTTTAGCTGCATATCTTTTACAGGACTTCACAAAACCAATCACAGTATTGATTTGTTGACTTTTGTGTGGTTTTGATGGACAATTTGATGTTCAGCAGTTAGTTACTGCTTTTTTTAGCGTAACGTTGAAATGAAAACAAAGTGGCATGCTACCAGATCACCAGCAGTTGACCTCAAATCCTGACATTTCAGGATTATGTAATTAAGCTTTTCTTCTGAATTCACCTTTAAAATGGTAGATGTGTTGTGGTTTACAGCAAGGTTGTGATATCCTAGCCTTTCTGCCCAACACATCTGACTTTAGCAACACCATAATAAGTTACCTTTAAAACATGCTTATTATTAAGTGACAGTGGGCATTTTTTTCTTTTCACATGGGGCCTCGGAATCCCCCAGGGAGACACGGAGTTCAAAGCCCTAAGCCATTTGCCAACAGTAGGCAAATTAAACAGAAAGTGGAAATTTAGTCTAAGTTCAAATAAAATGAAGATAAGATTTTAAATATGTTTTAGTACACAATTCTCTCCTGGAACCAAAATTTTGACTTGAAAAGCAAAGAAACCAAAATAAACCATAAGTTGTGGAAAGTTTATTTCTGGGACACAAATAAAAAAAAAAATAAAAAAAAAAAACTTCCAGGCATCCAACATTTCTCTAGCAGACACACAAATATGCACACATTGGAACAGACAGTGCTGCTCTTCTATATATTGTAGACAATAACAACATGTGATTATTTGTCATGTGACATATATATACAGGCCTTTACACTATTTACTGAACCAATTCTTTCTCCTCTCATAGGCAAACATGCCTACAGAGTTGAAACAGAAGCCTTGTATATTACATTGAAACAATGTAGAATCACTGACCTACATCTAGATGCTAATCAAGAAAACCATGTTTGATAAAAATAAATGTCATATACATCATATTAATGCCCATAGTGTTATGAACAAAACAGGAAACTTTTAAACTGACAGTCAGTTTGTGACTTAGTATATACCCTACACCTGTGACATTTCTTTGTTATGTAAAACAAAATACATGCTATGTAAACTGTTGTCTTTTTAAACAATCACAGGAGATTAACTATTTGGCTTTTTTAAAAGGAGTTTTGCCTTTTTTCTTGGCTGGTGTTTTGGTTTCTTCTGCCTGTAAAAATGAAAGAAAAAAAAAACATAAATAAATAAGTACTGAAAAGTAAATGAGCATACAGTTTTTCATTATTACTCAATCCTACTAGCCATAAATACATTTTAGAAATTAAATGCAGTAAAACCTCATTATGTGAGTGTACCTGGCCACAAAATTGTCAGGCTCGACATCTTTTTGTCCCTGGAATATGAGGTGAAATCCAAGATGCGAGCTGGAAAGACAGAACTCCCCAATTTTACCCAACATTTTTTAAAGGATCATGTCACATTAACACTGCCAGGGAGGACTTAAGCCAGCTGACACAGAACCTGATGGTGACTGATTAGCATCATGGTCGGAAGTAACCCCATTTTCCACTAACAGCAAAAACAAAAAGCAGTGCCATACATCTTATCTACTGAACAATTTTTAAACACTTTGAAATTAACTGTGTGATTTTTGGACAGCCGGGACAAAGTATAATTATTGACATTTATTTTAACGGAAAAAAATAGTTTCAGGACATGAGATCAGTATCCTAAGGTTCCACTGTGTTCTCATTACTGCACTTAGATATCTCCACAAGGAGTTCCGTCTCTTTCTGCAGATCATGCAATAGGAATTTCTGTATGAAACCCCGTAGCCCTGGTGAACATCCAAATACCTCTTGTGTGTCTGGAGACAAGGATAAGAATAGTTCCCTAGCAGACACAGCAAAATGGAATGTGAAGTGTCAGGCTTTCACATTTTGTAGGTCAGCTACCTTTCTCACCTTCTCTTCTTTCTGGATAATTACTAGAATGCTGAGTAAATTGTCCACTACACATTTCAAAGAGGCTGTGTCCACTCTAGACTCTTACCGGTCAGGCAGGCTTTCTAAGGTCTAGTCAGGTTTTCCCCCCAAACTGACCCCAAAAAGATGTTTTCTCTCCAAAATTGCAGAATTTTACAACACTAAATGAAAGTTTATTCATTTCTGCACATAATAATCCATGTTTTGCTGCAAAATTCAATCTGAAAGATTACTTTATTCAACTGGTATGGTAACCTTTTATAGGAAAAATGTTCAAACTGCCATAACTCAGTTATTTATCAACGTATTTTAATTATTAAAAATTTGCCCCATTTGTTAGAAATTATAGAACTGTGATAGTCTAATCCATAGTTGAAGATATGACCTAGAAATAGCTGTCAATGATGCTGTTATTATTTAAAATGAAGAGGAACTAGGCGACACTAAGCTGGTGCACAGTGTTTCCACATTTTATCAAGCACGCCAAACAGCAGATAAAGAAGGGAATAAAATGGATAAGAAGATAAAAAGAGCAAGATAAAGTATTTAGACCGCAGGGGAATATCCTGAGGATAACTCGTATACATCATGAGCTTATTAGGTAAAGGATGATTGTGAAACCCAGCAAGGTCAGTTAGTCCTTTGCGTTTTCTCAAAATCCCTTTCTTTGACATTTTGTAACTGTGTTACGCAAAATATCTCAACAAGTTATTAACATATTGTCTCCAAATTTGGCACACATATAGGAACATAAAAACCAAAACAGAATGAGCTACAATCCTTTTGGATTCTTTTGTCAAGAATGTTAACATTTACCCTCATTTTGTGAGATAACAATTATTGTTCCACATACATGCATAACTTCTCAAATGTAGCTATAAATCAAAAGTGTTTATTTAATTAGGTGTAACAAAGAGTGCACAATCTATCTGTCAATTTTAATTAGGCCATCTTTATTAGTTTCTGAGATATCCTGATGCCATCTTGAGAACAAATTGGGAAATTTTCAGCATAAATTATGTCATTTTTCAATAAATAACCACAAGAATCTGAAAATATGTTGATCTGTGCCCACACAAATAAATTTTTCTTCAATCTGTAACTGATACGTACTTACAGAAAGCAGCAAACATTACCCCCCCCCCCCCCCAAAAAAAAAAACATATATGAAAAGGACATATTTGAGGCACTAAGTCACCAAGAAATTTGATGTTCACTGTTACACATCTCACCTTGCGTTTTGTTGTTTTTGAGGATGATAACACAGAAAAGAACGAATCCATTCGTCCTTGCATTGTCCCTTGTCTTGACTTTAATAACTTTTTAGCACCATTTCTAATTCTCTCCTCACTAGAACAGAGATTGTTTTGCAATTAGAATACATTGAACTGAAAAATCTGCCCTAACTTGATAATGTTAAATGTTGCAGTGGGGGTTAAATATCAGAAATGAGGTCATAAGAGGAAAAAGTCAGCAGAGAACTGATTCTAAATTATATACAAAGACAGCAAATCAAATGGTCTGTCCATTTAAAGATAATTCTTTGTGATATCACACATGTCATACACCAAAAGAGCAGACAGATGCCCAGCATAAGGTTGACAAAGAACAAGATGGAAAGGTAACATCATCAACTCTAAAACAGCACGCTGTGTCTGTGGTCAAGATGGCTAGAAGAACAGAACCTTATATCTCCTTCAAAACCCAAAGCAGTATCAGAGGAAGCAAAGAAGAAGCAGACAACGTCAATAGACAATATGAAATAATAATTTCAAACCTAAGCTCAAAGCACACACACCCCAATCATCATCACACTGTACTGTCACAGATGACACAGGGCTTGTAGTTTATTCTTCCACTGTTTAATCCTGTACAACTTTTACATAAACCTTTACTGACTGTCTCCCATGGACAAATCAGATTTTTATTGGTTTCCCCACCAGTGCCGGTTCGAGGGCTCCATTTAGAATAGACCCACTGCCCTGAACAAGCACAGCGTACGAGGCCACTAATTAGGGGTAATCCCTTCAAAGCTGGGGTGCAAGTTCTGAGAGGCAAGGAAACAAGTCTGTATAAATAAGCCAGATCTGTAAAACCGGTGTGCATGCAAAAACTCAAGTCTCTGATCAAGTTTAAAGTCCAGGAGTGGATGAACAACCAGAACTTTCCAATGAAGCTTACAATAGTGAACACTAAGAAAAAGATTGATCCCCATATAGTATAGAAGCCTGTGGACAGGGGAACTAGACAGACCATCTCATTAACCACAGTCTAGAATTTGAGTTATTCTACAGCCCAACATCAGCATCCACCACAGGACTATAATTACCCTTTTTTTAAAAAACCCCACAGCAGAAGATCTCAGAACATTGTCCGGCTTCAATCCCCAGCAATAACATTTTTCTGTAGCAACCACAGTTCTCAGGCCAACCTAGATTTATAAAATGAGTGCCAAAAAATGGCACTGATCCCTTCAGCTCATTATGCCACCGCCTATATGTGAAGGCAACATTTTACACTGTAGTAGCAATATATGATACACAATAGTAGCTTTACTCTGATAAGTTAACTGCATATCCTTTACAGGACGTTGCAGAACCAACCCCAACAGCCCCTGGCTGTTGTGTGGTTTCTCTAGGCAAGTTACATCCAGTAGTTTGCCATTGCTTTCTGGACGGTCAGCTTTCTGGTTACCACTGTCGAAACCAACGCAAGACACATTGTCCACAGCTGGGATCGAACCTGGCATCCCGGCATTACGAAGCGAAGCGTTCGCATCGACTTAGCCACAGAGCCGACCTTTACTCTGATACTTTGAGTAAAACAACATTTTATTCTCATTGTCAAGTTATTGTGGTGTAAGTTTATCTATTCATATTATTTTCTTTTTCAAGTGAAATATTTTTTATTTCTGTCAGTTCTGTGCACACTTACTTGAAACTTTTCTGGTTCACCATAAACTCAACTAGTCCATCTTCATCTGGATCAGTCCATTTTAGCTGGAGAGTGAAAGAGAGAAAGAGGGATACAATCATTATACATCTCCTGGAGAAAGGTACAATCATTAAACTTCTTCTGGAGAAAGATACAATCAGTAAACACCTACTGGAGGAAGATTTAATCATTAAACACCTACTTGAGAAAGATACAATCAGTAAACACCTACTGGAGGAAGATTTAATCATTAAACACCTACTTGAGAAAGATACAATCAGTAAACACCTACTGGAGGAAGATTTAATCATTAAAACACCTACTTGAGAAAGATACAATCAGTAAACACCCAAGGGAGAAACAGAGGGAGAGATAAAACTTTTATACACCTACTGGAGAACTTGAGCAGGAGACACAATCATTACACATCTACTGGAGAGAGAGAGAGAGAAAGAGAGCGAGAGAGAGAGAGGGGGGGGGGGGAGATACAAATTCAATCATTTGAACATCGATGGGAGAAAGACACAATGATTAAACACCTACTGGAGAAAGAAAGCGAGAGACAAAATCATTAAACACCTATTGGAGGGGGGGGGGGGGGGGTAAATATAAATACAATCATTAAACATTGGTTGGAGAAAGAGAGCAAGAGAGACAATCATTAAACACCTACTGGAGATAAAGGGGGGAGAGATACAAATACAATAATTAAACGTCAACTATACTGCTACCTCAGTTAACTAACATCAACTATACAGCTACCTCAGTTAACTAACATCAACTATACTGTTACCTCAGTTAACTAACATCAACTATACTGCTACCTCAGTTAACTAACATCAACTATACTGCCCCCTCAGTTAAATAACATCAACTATACTGCCCCCTCAGTTAACTAACATCAACTATACTGCCCCCTCAGTTAACTAACATCAACTATACTGCCACCTCAGTTAACTAACATCAACTATACTGCTACCTCAGTTAAATAACATCAACTATACTGCTACCTCAGTTAACTAACATCAACTATACTGCTACCTCAGTTAACTAACATCAATTATACTGCCCCCTCAGTTAAAAAACATCAACTATACTGCCCCCTCAGTTAACTAACATCAACTATACTGCTACCTCAGTTAAATAACATCAACTATACTGCTACCTCAGTTAACTAACATCAACTATACTGCCCCCTCAGTTAAATAACATCAACTATACTGCTACCTCAGTTAAATAACATCAACTATACTGCTACCTCAGTTAACTAACATCAACTATACTGCTACCTCAGTTAACTAACATCAACTATACTGCCCCCTCAGTTAAATAACATCAACTATACTGCTACCTCAGTTAAATAACATCAACTATACTGCTACCTCAGTTAACTAACATCAACTATACTGCCCCCTCAGTTAAATAACATCAACTATACTGCTACCCCAGTTAACTAACATCAACTATACTGCTACCTCAGTTAACTAACATCAACTATACTGCCCCCTCAGTTAAATAACATTAACTATACTGCTACCTCAGTTGAATAACATCAACTATACTGCTACCTCAGTTAACTAACATTAACTCTCCGCACTGCTACCTCAGTTGAATAACATCAACTATACTGCTACCCCAGTTAACTAACATTAACTCTCTGTACTGCTGCCTCAGTTAAATAACATCAACTATACTGCTACCCCAGTTAACTAACATTAACTCTCTGCACTGTTACCTCAGTTAACTAACATCAACTATACTGCTACCTCAGTTAACTAACATTAACTATACTGCTACCTCAGTTAACTAACATTAACTCTCCGCACTGCTACCTCAGTTGAATAACATCAACTATACTGCTACCTCAGTTAACTAACATTACCGCTCCGCACTGCTACCTCAGTTGAATAACATCAACTATACTGCTACCTCAGTTAACTAACATCAACTATACTGCTACCTCAGTTAACTAACATTAACTATACTGCTACCTCAGTTAACTAACATTAACTCTCCGCACTGCTGCCTCAGTTAAATAACATCAACTATACTGCTACCTCAGTTAACTAACATTAATTATACTGCTAAATCAGTAAACTAACATCAACAATACTGCTACCTCAGTTAACTAACAACATTTCTCTATACTGTTAACTCAGTTAACTAACATTAACTATACTGCTACCTCAGTTAACTAACAACATTTCTCTATACTGTTAACTCAGTTAACTAACATTAACTATAATGCTACCTCAGTTAACTAACATCAACTCTCTGTACTGCTGCCTCAGTTAAATAACATCAACTATACTGCTACCTCAGTTAACTAACATTAACTCTCCGCACTGCTGCCTCAGTTAACTAACATCAACTATACTGCTACCTCAGTTAAATAACATCAACTATACTGCCCCCTCAGTTAAATAACATCAACTATACTGCTACCCCAGTTAACTAACATTAACTTTCTGTACTGCTGCCTTAGTTAAATAACATCAACTATACTGCTACCCCAGTTAACTAACATTAACTCTCTGCACTGTTACCTCAGTTAACTAACATCAACTATACTGCTACCTCAGTTAACTAACATTAACTATACTGCTACCTCAGTTAACTAACATTAACTCTCCACACTGCTACCTCAGTTGAATAACATCAACTATACTGCTACCTCAGTTAACTAACATCAACTATACTGCTACCTCAGTTAACTAACATTAATTATACTGCTACCTCAGTTAACTAACATTAACTCTCTGTACTGCTGCCTCAGTTAAATAACATCAACTATACTGCTACCTCAGTTAACTAACATCAACTATACTGCTACCTCAGTTAACTAACATTAACTATACTGCTACCTCAGTTAACTAACATTAACTCTCCGCACTGCTACCTCAGTTAAATAACATCAACTATACTGCTACCTCAGTTAACTAACATCAACTATACTGCTACCTCAGTTAACTAACATTAACTATACTGCTACCTCAGTTAACTAACATTAACTCTCCGCACTGCTGCCTCAGTTAACTAACATCAACTCTCTGCACTGCTACCTCAGTTAACTAACATCAACTCTCCGCACTGCTACCTCAGTTAACTAACATTAACTCTCCGCACTGCTACCTCAGTTAACTAACATCAACTATACTGCTACCTCAGTTAACTAATATCAACTATACTGCTACCTCAGTTAACTAACATCAACTATACTGCTACCTCAGTTAACTAACATCAACTCTCTGCACTGCTACCTCAGTTAACTAACATTAACTCTCCGCACTGCTACCTCAGTTAACTAACATCAACTCTCCGCACTGCCACCTCAGTTAACTAACATCAACTCTCTGCACTGCTACCTCAGTTACGTAACCATGAGACTGTGCTATAAAGAGATAACTTACATCCAGTTTCTCCGGGTCAGCAACCTCTGGTTCCTGGAATAACCTTCTTGCCTCCTGACGAAGAAGATTACACAAAAATAGTCAAAATATCCACTGCTACTTTCTGCACAATAAATAGTCAAAATATCCACTGCTACTTTCTGCACAATAAATAGTCAAAATATCCACTGCTACTTTCTGCACAATAAATAGTCAAAATATCCACTGCTACTTTCTGCCTTACTACTGCTGCAATAAATGTTAGCATTATGTGAACACTGCAGTATTAGAATGAAAAATACAATTTAACATTGGTAACTATGGAAATGAGATGTCAGAGAAAAGCTCCAGGAGTGACCAGAAGAGGCGCACAATCAGGGATAGGTGAAACCAGCACAAAAAAGATGAACTTATACTGAAATGATCATACTACAGTATTTATACATTATGTAAACAAATGGAACTAAATATTAATAACATCAATAAATGGAGTATCCAATTACACTCTAAATAAGTAGCAGTCACATACTACAAATACACACCCCCCTCCTCCAACAATCAAGCAACAGTCATCCCTCTGTAGGTTGGGTCCGCAACCCTGATGGGGAGAACAGCTCCACCGCTTCTTAACATGCATGTCCTTAAAAGTGACTAATTAAGGCTTTGCTGAAATCAGATGCTTTGGCCTGAAAGGTGCAAATATCATAGCCTAGCTGTCAACTAGTATAAAACATGCCAACCGCCCTTGAAGAAGTGAATGCAGAAGAAGAAGCAACAGTCGGCAACTGCCACTTACCTTGTACATCCAGTCTTCTGGAATTGTGTATTTCTGGGGACAGATAACATAAATGTTTATCCTCGCTACTGTAACAACAATCATTCAGAGCACAGTTTGTAAGAAAACATGCCTGTGACTCAGACCAAAAAAAAAAAAAAAAACACTGACTAAAAATGAGCTTAACACCACGAGACTGCAACAGTTTTTCCTACTAATCCCAGAAACCCCATTCAACCTTACGGCCATACAACAGTTATACTGCAGCACCACAAAACACTTACAAAGTAACTTGCAGTCCAGTGTTGGTGGCTTGTTACAACAGTTGGGCCAAACAGAGTGAATGACAGATAACGGAGGAACTAGTTGTGTACACAACAGAGCAAAATGAGAATAGACAATCAGACCAAAGGACGACGGAGAGATGAACAGGCAGACCAGCAAACCCTTGGTGTCACCAACTGAAAAGAGAAGGCCAATCACAGAGAAGGATGGTCACTACACTCAGAGGAAAGGCAAGACGGACTTTTAACCAGATTGTAACCGGTACCATCAGTATTGGAACTCTGCGCTGACCACTGAAGATGAGGACAGAGCATACACGGGAATGCCCCGAGTGCTGTGATGTCAATTCTTGACTCAACTCAACTCAACACAGAGAAGGATGGAGGCGGATTATTTCTGCAGGAAGGAACCTCAAGGGCTTGGAATGCTAAAGATCCGCCACACCCATACACATAAAGAGGAGGAAAACCCAGCAATAGCATTCAAAAAGACAAATTTCAAATTTAAATATAATTATGAACATATCAGTTTAACTGCACACCTGGAATGTCATAAGCAAAGACAAATGTTGTTGACATTTCAAAGATATATTTCACTGACAAGCACACAGAAACAAACTGTCAAATATTTGGTTTTTTCCTGTTTGTTCACACACACACTTTAACATATACCAAAACTCAAGATGGCAAAAGACAAGAAAATCTGGTGTGTCCGTGTTGAGTGTTGAATTGAGAATCGACATAACAGCACTTGGAACAATTTCAAAAGTGCTCTGCCCCCCTTTTCAGCAGCAAGCGAAGAGTTTCAATTCCGATGGTACCAGTAACTCTGACTGTACATCCATCTTGCCCTTTCCCTTGAGTGCTGAGCATTGGCCGCATCCCCTGGTAACTTCTGGCAGCACCACTCTCCTCAGATTTTAATGATCCATCTGTGCCTCTGCACTGTTCACTCGCTCCCAAAGGGCCCGAGTGTGTCAATACAAAACTATCAAAACAAAATGAAGCAGCAACAAAATAAACTAATGCAGTTAATTACAGTGGTGGTATCCTTACCTTCTTGTCGAGATGTTTAATGATTTCATCAATATTTCTGTACTGTCGGATGAGCTCCATGGCTCGTTTGGGTCCAATGCCTTTGATGGAATCACAATAGTCACAGCCCAACAGGATGCAGAGATCAATGAACTGCCAGTGACAAGATGAAGAATATCACACAGAACTTTATATTAACACATCCACTACAAGAAAACACAATCAATTACGGTACATAAGATGAGCTTCCAACCTGAAAAAATCTTTCCAAAACCACAGGTAGACTAACATGGTGGGTGAGCTTCCAACCTGAGAAAATCTTTCTAAAACCACAGGTAGACTAACATGGTGGGTACAATGCATTTACATCATCGGATGAATGATTGAGATAAAAATCTTGAAGCAAACTTGTACACTTATGGTAAATATTCAAAAAATTCTCTAACAACATTACATAAACCTTGACCCCTTAGGGTTTTGGAGGTGTATCGATGAAAGAACTAGCACACAAAACCCACCATCTTTCTCTGTCTTCTGCTTGATGAATAAGTGTATGATAACTTTGTCCATTTCTTGATGATGTCATTCCAGGTTCTTTGCTCTCCTCTTCTTCGTCTACCCTCCAATATTACTCTAATAATGACACGTATATGTACAAACTACAACTGTAGGCTTGGAGTGTGACACTTCTAAAGAATGGGCACATTTCTTGGATGACCCCCAATCCCCCCGGGATAAGATAAGGAAGTACTAGAACAACTTCATGTGGCTGTGTGGCTTAAAGGTTTGTGAAACTGCTTTATAATGTGATACTCATCATTTACCAGGGTTCGATTCCCTTGGTGGAATGTTTAGAAAGAGACAGGTCTTAAGGCTTTCAAACAGGGGTTAAGAGAGTCGCACTGTGGAAGAGACTGGGGCTCTCTCCGTGTAATATTCCCATAGTCAGCTGTCGATACATGGCAGTCAACCTCTGTTGTGGACAAGAACAACTTCACATATAAAGGATGCAGCTGATATAAAATAAAAAGTCTGAAGGAAAAAGGAAACAAATGAACAGATGTTTGAGAAAATATAACAAAAACTGAAATTCAAAACAATGTTTTCCCATTGTAAATTTAAATAATGCTGACATAAACACTGCACCATTTATTGCCTGGAATATTTAGCTGTATCTTGTCAAGTGCATCACTACAGAGTGTATTACGTGTCCAGGAACAAGCAAATCAAAGAACTAGGTTGTCTCTTCTTGAAACAGGATCCATACTCCATTGTGCATACAGCCATTTAGGGATACCAACTGTCTCTCGGTTCGACTGATGTAAGTCAACTAGCGTTTATACGCAGATTGTAAAGTTAACAAGATACAGCAAAGTATACCAGGTAATAAACTCTGCAATGTATTGTTTGTGTCCACATGATTTAAAAACTGAAAAAAAAAAAAAAAAACGACAGTGTAACAAGACTTACCTCATCATGTGTGAGATTGAGTTCTTCAAGTATTTTGCCCAGGTTATATTCCTTGATCGGCATCTTTCTGGCAACAAAACAAAGAAAATATAAGTCGTAAAACCATGTATAAATGAAAAACGCACATGAAGGATACTGCTGAGGTCTATGTTGAGGTACATACTGAAGGGCGCGCGGCGCACTCTAGCAATGCCTAGTACGCTTGTGTGATGCTAAAAAAAAACTGTAAGATCTATATTGAGGCGAGACCCATTTTAGCAATGGCCAGTATGCTACATGATGGTCATTAAAAGAAATTTGTAAGGATTCTTTTTACATTAGTGACCGGTCATGAGACGCTAGATTTATATTTTATAAACCAATCGGCACCTGGCGAGTGACGTGGTCAACATCTTGCTGACCACCTTTATCTCCATGACATTCCCCGTTCTAAGCTGGGTTGTGTGATGGTAATGTGTTCAAATCTCCAAGGAACAAAAGGGTCTGTTCTAAAAGACTAAGATATTAAAGCCGGAACATTTCAGACAAATAAAGACCTCATGCACATGATTACCCATATCATCCATGGACAGCCAAATGGTCTATAAGACATATGGGGCGAGCTCTATCTACAGGAAACATGGGACAAGCACTACGATAACTAACTAGTCTATAAGACATGGGACAAGCAAAATGATAACCAACTAGTCTACAAGACATGGGACAAGCACTATGATAACCAACTAGTTTATAAGACATGGGACAAGCACTATGATAACCAACTAGTTTATAAGACATGGGACAAGCACTATGATAACCAACTAGTTTATAAGACATGGGAAAAGTACTATGATAACCAACTAGTTTATAAGACATGGGACAAGCACTATGATAACCAACTAGTTTATAAGACATGGGACAAGCACTATGATAACCAACTAGTTTATAAGACATGGGAAAAGTACTATGATAACCAACTAGTTTATAAGACATAGGAAAAGTACTATGATAATCAACTAGTTTATAAGACATGGGACAAGCACAATGATAACCAACTAGTTTGTAACACATGGGAAAAGTACTATCTAACCAATTTGCCAAAAGTTGCGGAAAAGGGTCCTTCACCTTGTTTGACAGTACTCGTCAGAAAAAAATTCATTTGACATGCAGTTTTATTAACAAACAAATATACTAAGCCTGATTTAGCTAATGCCGTACTGCTAAAAGCCCACGGAATAATGGTAAGACTAACAACCTCGACAGCTTAACGGTAAGGATGACAACCTAAGATAAATAAAAATAAGAGCATGTGATTCAAACCAAAGGTAAATACTAAAAATGCCCACAGGTACAAATAATATTTTACAGAAATATTTATAAAATAAAAGGGTAGGGGGTGTGGGGGGGGGGGGGGGGGGGGGGGAGGCTAGGAGACAAATGACAAAAATATACCAATAAAAACTAGCAATATTTTGCAATTTAAACAACTAACTTACAGGTTAAAGAAAACTTTGTTCTCTCAAAATGAACAAGAAACATGGTTTGTCAGACATGTTCGAGCAGGGAGCCTCGTGGCAGAAAAAATCCCCCTGGATCAACGGTGGCTAAAGATTTGTGCTACCTTTCTACCGCAGACAGGAAAGATGAGACAAACATCACCAACTTGTACCTGGCTTCACTGAAGGTGAGATGTCGGAGAACCACAGTCGAGCCAAATGTCAGAGAATCCATGTCTTCTGTGCCTGTGGCAAACACTTTCCCAGCTTTGACAAGTGCCGCGCACTGAGCCTCTGCTTCACAGGGAGCCTGAAGGCAGACATAAACCAAGATAAGATTTGTTATTTTGTCCACTCTATTTTTACTGTATTCATTCTACATTTACCGTGTCCACTCTAGATTAACTGCGTCCATTTTACAGATAAAAATCACATTACCACCAAAACCTACAATCAATGAAAATACAATAAATTCACAAACTTTGAATACCTTGGCTCCATAATTTATAATGATGTGGGTACCGTTATACAGAAGAGGCAAGACACATCAAATGTGGGTACCGTTATACAGAAGAGGCTAGACACATCAAAACAGAGATTAAGCAGTATTAAAAGGGAATGGAACAAGTCAACAAACTAAAGTAAACATTAGCAAAACATGCATAACTTCAACAGAAACACAATGATGTGGGTCACATACCATTTTGCAACCACTAAAACAGAAAACTGGGACTTTAGACTTGGATTATTTCCTCTCATCAACTGTGTTAAATGTATCTGGCATCTGATTGTGTGTGTAAGACAGAAAGGTTCCTAGCCTTGAGCTGCTCTATCAAAATAAATTTCTGGAATCTGCTGTCATCGTAATTCAGGCTACAGACAAACCAAATACGGTAACCGGGGCAACTAAAAACATTTCTGGTATCTGCTGTCATCGTAATTCAGGCTACAGACAAACCAAATACGGTAACCGGGGCAACTAAAAACATTTCTGGTATCTGCTGTCATCGTAATTCAGGCTACAGACAAACCAAATACGGTAACCGGGGCAACTAAAGACATTCTTCTTATACTCTGGGGTTGTCATTTCAAACGTATGTTCCCTTCGTGAAGAACATATTTTACGTCATTTTAAGTCTCTTCTGTGGGATCCCATAATGCATCAACAGTGTCCAAAGAGGTTACTCATCAATGCTTCAAAGAACTTCCAACAAATCCAACCTAAAGTTATTGGATTTGCTACACGAATAATTATCAATCCGGGAACAGAGATCACATAACAGTAAAAATAAAACTGATCAGTCATCCTGGCAACATAAACAGCATCAATATTTTGTACAACCACTCACTTCGACAAAAGGGATGCCCATCAACTGAAGTAACTGCTTACATTCGTTGTTATGTTCTTTTGTAACCTTCACGAGGCGTTTACTGAATTTGTCGACATTTTCGTTATCACCTGCACAATCAAAGACAAGAAAAACAGAACATGAACAAATATGCAGATACCTACTACTACTACCGCTCACATCCTAAACATCATGTTTAAGGATATTGTTTGTTGTGAATACTGCAGAATATAACAGCTGTTCAGGGAAGGATGAGAGAAGGCCAACAATTAAATTATGAGACTGACTTACATTGTCCTGCAAAAATTGCACTGCTGCTCGCACATCAAGTAACCCAACATTTGTTTAGCCAGAGAGAGGTGCATGGTTACATATGCAGCCGGGAGCAAAGGCCAAACATTAAATTATATTTTAAACTTGGAACAGTGCTAAAGAAACAGCTAAACTGATGACACAAGTTTATGGAAATTAATGTTTATCTCGTGCACATATATTCAGGTAGTATTCATGATTTTAAAAAAAAAACAATCGAAGACAGTGCATTTGTGCTGCAATAAGTAACATCTCAATAAACTTGCCATTTTGCATTAGCAGTAGAAGATAGATCATGCAAAAGTTTGTGACATGCACGGAACAATTCTAGATCAGCAGAACACTGAACTCACACACTGATGTCCAGAAATCCTGTAACAAACTGCAGAGGTCACAAACTACCTAACAGTCGATGGGAAATGTAAAAGGAAACTATATCATCTTTTCAAGAAAAGGTTTATGAGCAGACAACAAATCTGCAATGAATAAATGCCATGTGGAAGCTTTAGTCCAGTCTTTGGACCAGACAATTTCAATGACGCTGTAAGTGGAGTTTAAGCTTGTTGTTCCATTGAAGCTAAATCTAGTCACTCCCGGTCATAACACAGTTCTGACAATGTCAATTTACTCATTGATAGATGCCAAGAAGTCTCAGCATAAGCCACAATATCCATAGTTTTTTCTTATTTCAGGCATCGGGAATGTATTTCAATTAATGCTTTGATAGCTTCTTCTTCTGCCTTTCTATCCCCCAATGGAGCATAGGCCCTCAACCAACTCCCGCCAAGTCGTTCTATCCTTCGCCATTGCATGGAGCTCTCCCCATGTCCTCCCAATCTTTCTAACCTCATTCTCCAGCTCTCTTCTCCATGTGTTTTTTGGCCTTCCTTTATTCCTATGCCCCTGTGGGTTCCAATGCAAAGACATTCTAGTAATGCTGTTCTCCTGTTTTCTCAGTGTGTGCCCTATCCAACGCCAGCGTCTTTTCCTCACTTCCTGATCCACTGGAGCCTGTTTAGTTCTCTGCCAAAGTTCTACATTAGTTATTCTATCATACCATTTTATTCCCTCTATTCAGCGCAGGCACCAGTTAATGAATGTCTGTAATTTATTAGTAATTGCCTTGGTTGTTCTCCATGTTTCCGCCCCATACAATATACTGATTACCCCTTTCATATTTAAAAAAAAAGGAAAAAAACTGCAAATTTTTTTTCACAGTGACCTGTGCAATTTGGTTGAGTCTGATGATTTTTTTTGACCTATTTTGTTTGAAGCATTTATGGTTGGGGTTAACACAACTAGAACTGAGAAGACATAAAACTGTTTCATATCTGCCCAATGCAAATATCTAACCTGCTTCTTCAGCCTTTTCCAGCTCCTTCTGTGCTTCGTCTCTCTTCTCTTTACGTTTGGCCAACTTGGAAAAAACAGAAGAAACAATTAATACATAACACTGTGATGTCAGAATAACTACGGCATGACAAGACTCCAGAAGGCAAAAGAGGATGGGACGAAGAAACACACTCTTTTTCACACACACACAGACATGGATTCTCTCTTCTTTCTCTCTCACACACTTACATACATTTTCTCTTCTTTCTCTCTCACATACACAAAGACATGCACAGAGACACACATGCAGCCACACACAGACAACACATGCGAGAGAGAGAGAGAGAGAGAGAGAGAGAGAGAGAGAGAGAGAGAGAGAGAGAGAGAGAGAGAGAGAGAGAGAACTTGTTGCTGTGGCATTTTTTTAAAACAATTATAATTTAAATGTGTCTGTGAATTTATTTTTTTTTAAATAATTTTAATAAAATTATAATAATGATTATACATGAGGATGACAAGGCCAAGCAGTCAGCTACATTTCATTTTACTTCTGAGCCACTGATCATGCTGACTGAAATTCTGTTACTGATATTCCCTTGCCAATAAGTGTATGCATGTGAGGTTTGTCTTCTTTACAAAATACATCAACTATCTTATTTGGCTATGATACTAAAGCAATGGTTAGATTATCCTAACAGGTGTGCCTCCAAGAATGATGCCCGCCTGTCACATTTAAACATGTGATGCTGAATTCTATCCTTCTAGCTTGGATCTTATTCTGCTTATTTTGGTGGTCTATGCACTGATGATCTATGCACCGGTAGTCCAAGCACTGGCGGTCCATGCACGGGTAGTCCATGCATTGGCGGTCAATGCACTGGCGGTCAATGCTGGCAGTCAATGCACTGGCGGTCAATGCACTGGAGGTCAATGCACTGGAAGTCAATGCACTGGCTGTCAATGCACTGGGGGTCAATGCACTGGAAGTCAATGCACTGGTAGTCAATGCACTGGTAGTCCTTGCACTGGTAGTCAATGCACTGGAAGTCAATGCACTGGGGGTCAATGCACTGGGGGTCAATGCACTGGAAGTCAATGCACTGGTAGTCAATGCACTGGTAGTCAATGCACTGGTAGTCAATGCACTGGTAGTCCTTGCACTGGTAGTCAATGCACTGGTAGTCAATGCACTGGTAGTCAATGCACTGGTAGTCAATGCACTGGTAGTCAATGCACTGGTAGTCAATGCACTGGTAGTCAATGCACTGGTAGTCAGTCAATGCACTGGTAGTCAATGCACTGGTAGTCAATGCACTGGTAGTCAGTCAATGCACTGGTAGTCAATGCACTGGTAGTCAGTCAATGCACTGGTAGTCAATGCACTGGTAGTCAATGCACTGGTAGTCAATGCACTGGTAGTCCTTGCACTGGTGGTCAATGCACTGGTAGTCCATGCACTGGCGGTCAATGCACTGGCAGTTAATGCACTAGCAGTCCATGCACTGGTAGTCCATGCACTGGTAGTCCTTGCACTGTTAGTCATATCCATCCACAACCTTTTGTCTCATGTACTTCAATTATTTCTGACACACATGACTGAACTTAGACCTACCTCGCCAGATTTCATTTCTGGTGGCTTTCCATCAAAAACATAGACTGGTTTAATACCATTCTCCACCATTCTAATTGTACGATAGAACATCCCCATCAAGTGGCTGTAAACAAGAAGGAACACAATTTATTACATAAACCAAATTCAAGAAGGAACACAAATTATTACATCAAAGCTGTGCACTATCTAATTAATTCCTGGAGTCATTAGAAATTCAAGAACGAAGCCAACTTTGATCAGAATACGAGAAAGATCATAAATGACAATAATTAATTTGAATTGCATAAAATATCATCATTACCATTACATCTAATCTCTATGTTGGAGATCTGCTGCAATCACAATCAAACACGTTTTCTTCCTCGTGTATGCTTCCTTTCTCTTTACAAGTGAACACAGGTTATATTAGTTGAGCCTCATTAATATGGCTGAAGAACATTAACTGTCTGTCCTTGTTCTCGTGTTTCAGACGTTTACTTCAATCACAGATTTATAAACACATCTCTCAGTTTGTATTCTTCTGCTGCTTTGTGTTCCATGAATTCTTTTATAATGAAATACAGAGATGTGCACATGGGGAAAATATCTGCAAAGATACCAAAATATCTGACCATCCCAGTTAAGTGCGGCTTAAGGCAATGAAAAATAATATGTTGATCTCAAAAGCACCAACTGTTGAGAAAAGACAAAACAGTGCCATTGAAGGGAGATCCAATATTATTTCTAGAATGTTTCAAATTACTGAGGTACTGACAATAATAATGCAGCTTTTAACAGGGGCCATTTAACTGGTAGTAGGTTAAATCTGTCCCTGATGCTCGTGGATCACTGCCAATTGTACTGTTTTAAATATCTTTCTATGCTGGGGCTCCGACACTTGGTCAGCATTTTCAATATTTTGGCCCCAGAGTAAATGTAGCTGAACAGTCCTGTTCTAAGTTGAGCATCTTTTAATCAACACATCTCCAATAACCCACACTGCTGCAACTACACACTCCTCTTTGTGATTTAGCAGCTCAAGCCTGGCCCCAGCAAAGGAAGCGGAAGAAAAACTGGATGCTTGCAGCTGATCTTAATAACACCTATTTTAAAAAGTTGTGGATGATAAAATCTGTGAAAAGAAAATCAAGGAATAAAATTTGTTTTCCTGGCATGTAGAGACTAGTCCACTGAAACAACTTGATTTTTTTTTAAATGTTAAATTATTGGAATATAATATGGCATTTATAGAAGACAGAAATGGAAAGGTTAATGCAGTCAGATGCACGATAGTCTATGGCAGCAATTAGCATATAGCAGCTTTGTCAAAAATTTAGAAACACTGAGCACTGATTATGTACACTTTGAGTTCACCAAATCTGTTCAAGATAAAATGGCAGAGAAGAAAAGTAATAACAATAAAGTAATCATCAATACAAAAATTTAGCCCTGGAATTATGAGACCATGTAATGTCTTGATGGGGAAAAATGAATAAAGCAAATAAATGAAACAATACACAACCTTGTTGTCTCCCCATCCTCATTTGTGAGCTGGGACCCATCTTGCCTGACAGCAATCAGGAACTGGTAGATGCTCATGGAAGCATCAATCGCCACTTTTCTACCTGCCAATCAAATATTTATCTGGTGTTACAGTTCATGTATTCAAAGAAAGCAAACCAATCACACTGAATACTTATCTAACTCATCTATCCAATGAGATGTCTGGAAAAGGCAGCAGGAGAAGAGAAATCAAGAACAAAATCAGAACAAGTTTAGAACCAATTCTAAATTAAAACAGAGACAGCGAATAACATGGTCTGTCCACTTAGCGAGAATGCCTTGCAATGCCATAGTATACAAGATATACGCCAGAAAGGAAGAGAAATGTAGAGCAGCGGTAGATGAAGAACAAGACAGAAAAATAACATTAGAAAGACTCAACAGCATGATGTGTCTATGGTCTGCCTCAACAGCATGATGTGTCTATGGTCTGCCTCAACAGCATGATGTTTCTTTGGTTTGCCTCAACAGCATGATGTGTCTATGGTCTGCCTCAACAGCATGATGTGTCTATGGTCTGCCTCAACAGCATGATGTTTCTATGGTCTGCCTCAACAGCATGATGTGTCTATGGTTTCCCTCAACAGCATGATGTGTCTATGGTCTGCCTCAACAGCATGATGTGTATATGGTCTCCCTCAACAGCATGATGTGTCTATGGTCTGCCTCAGCAGCATGATGTGTCTATGGTCTGCCTCAACAGCTGAAGTTGTACAAGAGAAAGTGACGATGATGATCTCATTTATATGATATTCCAAAAAAACAGTCTTTATGTAAATAGGAATTTATGCCATTTAGATTAATGATTCCCCGTATAAGTTCCGGGGCCCCATGTGAAAAAAAAAAAAGAATAGACCCACTGCCTCCCCAACTATCATGTGGTAGGAGCTGACTAACTGGGGACTTCCTTCAAAGTGGAGTGCATCTGCACAAGCGGCAAGGAACAAGCAACTGCACATAAATAAACCAGTAAAACGAATGTACACAAAGCCAAAGTCTAAATGGATGAACAACCAGGACTTTCTCATGGAGCTTACAGCCGGTAAACAAAGAAGAAGAAAGACAAATGATGAAGAAGAAGATTTACACGGAATTCAGTCTGATGATGCATCTAAGTACAAGCTTAGACACACTGAACTGAAAAGTGTTGGGATCTATAAGGTTAAACATAAAAGACACACACACACAAAAACTCAGGGAGGAAATTTAAAGGTGAAAAAAATGGAAGTTAGTGAGGTAACAAAGAAATAATATTGATTAAAGATGCATACAGCGAGGAACGGACAGTGAGTAGAAAAAACTGAATTTGTAATTATCATGACTGATCACTGGCATAATGAGGGCTGACTGGCATAAAGCTGGAGCATATGATTTAGAGAAAATGGCAGAAGACAGAGAGGCAAAAACTGTGTATACAAGGGAGTTCAATGTTCGTAGATCACGAGGCAGACCAAGTAGATGGGGAAGAGATAACATCTAGGAAGACCCACAAACACTTCAAAGTCACCAACTGGAAATACAGGGCCAGTTACACTGATGAACAGAGGTGTGTAACATCTGCAGCAATGAGCCTTAGAGGCTCGGAACGCTGAAGAGGAAGAAAACTATGGACAACACTGACTGTTTTTCCCGTCTATGCTGTTACGTCAAGGTTTTTATATTCCTGCAATTCTGAAAGTTTGATCTTGGATGGATGCAACAGGGCAAATTCCAGACAATCCTTCAAAAAAGTTATAAACAGAGGGCCAGTAAAGTAATCTTCAGCATTTCGAGCCCTTGAGGTTCACTGCTGCAGATCTCACCCACTTCCATTCATCTTTGTGATTGGCCTTCTCTTTCTAGTTGGTGACTCCAAGGGCTTGCTGGTCTGCCTGGATATTCTTTCTATCATTTTGTTTTAGTCTGCTCTCACTGAACTCTTTTCTGTACACTGTTTTAATTTATGTCATTCGCTCCACATGTCCCAACCAACCCAGTCTATTAGTCCTGAACTTACAGCTACTACACCAAAAAACCCTGCTGACCTGAACATGAAGGAGGATAATCTTACAGAGAGGACATGGTTTTCACAGCATTTGTTAACAATGAGTAATGGAGTTGGTTGGCGACACACAATCATACATCATCAAAAAAGTTTGTTTTGTCACATAAAAAAAAAAAAAAACTCGCTGCAGAGGCAAATTTGAACAAGTAGGTCAAAAGTAGACAGTGAAATGATACAGGCTGAATGATAACTACAATATCAAGAGACAAATGACCAGCAGTCTCAGTTTCCAGCCAGGAAGAGGGACATTCTAAAGATAGCATCATAGTGACAGTGCACGTGATGCTAAATTATAACTTGTTGGAGATCATTCTGAAGTCACTCACTGAGTTATGAGTTAGGGTATCTTCACAGCACTCCGAACACATCCATAGGCGCTCAGATTCCCCTTTAAACATATTCATCAGCGTTATGCGGTTAATAGTGTCATTCCTATGTTGGTTAACAAGACTTCATTCAAGTGGGTTCGGTGTGCTTTTCATGCTTCTTCTTCTTCTTCACTTTCTCTTCTACCGCTGTGGGTGTCGAGGCAGATATAAGGTTCTGTTTCTAGCTCTTCTGGCCGCCTCGACCATAGGCACATCCTGCTGTTGTAGAGTTTCTCTGATGTTATCCTTCAATCTTGTTCTTGGTCTACCTCGTGCTCTACGTCCTTCTTCTCTTTCCATGTATGCTTTGTATGGTATGGTGTCACAAGGCATTCTCTCTAAGTGGGCAAACCATTTCACTTGCTGTCTTCGTATGTAATTTAGAATTGGTTCTGTGCCGACTTTTTCTCTTATGATCTCATTCCTGATCTTATCTCTTATGGTCACTCCTAGAGCCCTTCTCAGACATCTCATCTCCATGGTTACCAATTTTCTTTTATGGTTTGTTGTGAGTGACCATGTCTGGCACTGGTAGCACAGAGTTGGAATAAATATGCTTTGAATAAGATGTCTCTTTGTGCTGATTGGGATTGTCTTATGCTGTAAGAGGGGGGCTAGCTGTCCCAATACTTGGTTAGCTTTACTGCATCTAATGTTAATTTCTTTATCCAATTTTCCATCTTCGGTAAATGTAATTCCCAGATATTTAAACTCAGATGCCTGTTTAATGCCTTTGCACTCTATTGCTATGTTTAGATCTGTCTTCTTTTTTTCCTATTGACATTACTTCTGTCTTTTCCGGGTTAATTCTCATATTATTTGTTTTACATTCTTCATTCATGGATGTTAGATGTTGCAATTTCATGGCTGTATCTGCTATCAAGGCCTGGTCATCTGCAAAGAGTAATTTGTTGATCTTACTAACATTTTCATTCATGGGCTTGGCATTCTTGTATATACTGTCGATGAAGGTGATAAACAGCAGTGGTGATAAGACACACCCCTGTCTTACTCCACATGTTTTCTCATGCTTGGCTGTGCCAATCTTTACTCCCAATTCTCGTATTCTTAGCAGGGATGTGGACACGTTGCCTCCAAAATCCTCAGAATGTCCTATCTCTCTAAGGGCAATATCTGTGTGATCCATGGGCTGGCTTTCTTCAATTAATGCACCTGCCTGTCTATCAGCTCTTTAATTACCAACAACGCACAGCGAATATGAAAGTAACATCACACACAGGAGAGTTTTGGCTTTGCAATGACTCAAGCCACTGTCTGCATAACCAGCCTGCCATGACCCACTAGATCATGTTCAAAGGATCACTCAGCACACACACTGGAATACTGAAATAGTCCTGTGATTCTAGCCAAAGACCACTAACTTTGAAGATGGATAGTGACTGAGTGATAAGGGTGGCATAGCTGGGACTGACTCTCTTAGTCCGTGATACAGAATTATGTCATGTTGATTAATTCATGTGCTGACAAGTGAGAGTGTCACAATTCCTGGTCAAGACGCAATATGAGTCAAAAGCTGTCATAACTTTTCTCTGATCAGTGGAGTGGTTGCATGATTTCGCCATTCATTCAATACTCAATGATTGAGTCAATCGCAATAACCTCACTAGTGACACTAGCTCAGAACCCACTTACCAAAATAATTTTTAATTTCATTTTCTTTCATGGATGTCGGTGCATAATCCCCAAGAAGCTTCGTGAGTCCTTGAATTCCCATGTCTGAGAGATCACAGGAAAAAATGTGATCAAAGATTGAATAAACCCACAAGAATCTGGTCCCCGATTTTGGAGCAGGCAAATCTGAGGCCTTTAATTTCGCGGGAGGTTTTATGTGATTTAGTTTCGAATGCATCCATACTTGATCTTGATTATATAATTTAAATGATATAAGAGATAAACAGTTAAAAAATTGAAACATATCTTATTACAATTATAAAGTAAGGATATACATGATAATAAGAGAGTTTATTCGCCTCTTTTTATTTTCAAGAAATAATTTATCTGTCAGCGTGGCTCTGCAAGACGGTGTTATTTTAAAATGGCGACGCTCGTGGGTACAGGCATGATCAAAACAATTGAAGAAAATGACGAAGTTCAACCCAGTGAAGACAGTTCAGATTCTGGCGATGAAATGGTTTGTTTTAGGATATAAGAGGCAGGGGATTTAATGCAAAATCATTGAACTGGGTAACGTTTACAGATAAATGGATGGAAGGGCTGTGTACTCTGTGTTTTTATGTATAGTTATTATGGCTATCCTCCGAACTAAAGATGGCGGCCGCAAAATATCCTTTCGAGCCACAGTCACGTGACTTTATTTGCGGTTTTCCGGCGACTACCTCCAGGAGTCCCATACGCCGCTCACGTGGCGTGGATTGGGGCTAAACTAGATGGCTAGGACTCAGGAGCAAAGCTTCAGGAGATGCGGAAGCTGCTGCTCGTGTGTCCTAGCCATCAAGATTAGCCCCAATCCACGCCACGTGACCTGTGGCTTGAAAGGATATTTTGCGGCCGCCATCTTGCCCGAAGTTCGGAGGATAGCCATTATTATAATTTAATAAATGGCTATTCTCTGAATAACGGTCCTAAATTATTGAGGCAGAAAATATACCCTAACAGGGCCTCAGTCATGTGTCACTTGCGCACTTCCGTTGTCTTAAATTGCGCACTTTTGACGACTTCCACCACCGCAGAGAGTATCCCCCACACTGCTCACGCAGCGTTGTTTGGGGCTAAACTAGATGGCTTGGACTCACGAGCAGCAGCTACCGCATCTCCTGCAGCTTCCTTCATTTTATTTGCTTGTGAGTCTAGTTTAGCCCCACGCTACGTGAGCAGTGTGGGAGATACTCTCGGCTGTGGTGGTATAGTCCCTGGAAGATCACAATTCGGGAGTGGCGGTATAGTCCCTGGAAGTGCGCAATTGACGTGTGACTGGGGCTCTGTTAGGGTATATTTTCTGCCTCAATAATTTAGGACCGTTATTCGGAAGATAGCCTGACTTAATTGTATGCAGATTGTTAGTTCTTGGCACTCATGCAGATGACAAGATGCACTACTCGGACTTCGCAAGAAGCCACCAGTTAGTCGACTCTTACAACAGGCTTGTTGGGGAGGCAGTGAGTCTTTTCACGTTTTCTCGCAGTGGGACCCCAGAACCCATGTAGGGATTTGTATTTCCAAATCGGAGGATAGTAGTAGGGATCATCCCTGGGATGCTAGTGAAGTTTTGGCTACCCTTCGAATAACGGACACATATTATTGTGGCCAAAAACACACTCTGGCAACTAGGATTACTGTCTGTTGACAATTTCGAGAAGCGGAACAATACACACGATAATAGCTACATTGCAGGGAGACCACGGTCTCCGATGCAGGTTAGCGATATTGTTCTTTTGATTAAACTCACCCCTGAGCGTAACCCCCGCCCCACTATGCGCGAAGCGTAAAAATTGTATTGCATCTAATTTGTTTTTAAACAGAAAGGGATGCAAACACCATTCTGACTTCTGAAAAGGGCTGTAGGAGTGACCATAAGAGATAATATCAGGAATGAGATCATAAGAGAAAAAGTCGGCACAGAACCAATTCTAAATTACATACGAAGACAGCAGGTGAAATGGTTTGCCCACTTAGAGAGAATGCCTTGTGAAACCATACCATACAAAGCATACATGGAAAGAGAAGAAGGACGTAGAGCACGAGGTAGACCAAGAACAAGATTGAAGGATAACATCAGAGAAACTACAACAGCACGATGTGCCTATGGTCGTTATTCCTAGTTTTTCATACAGATTCGGTTTTTCCAGCAAACAGAACAAAATTAGAGTGTCTATAGGAGGCGCCAGTATACTGGTCAATAGTCTGATCGGGATAAATTCAGACACCATTTAACTGGCGGTTAGTCGGTCCACAAAGAGTTAAAATGTTTTAAATCAGATCACATTATAAAATAACATCCTAAATTAATTTTTTTTTTTTTATTATAGCAATTAAATGTGTACATCCTGCAACAAAATTAATGTAATGATTTATTTATTATAAATTAGAAGTGGGTCAAACATCCGTCTGGAGCGGACAGGTTGGATTGCAGATCTGAAGTAAGACAACATGGTCACTAAAATCTTGTTTTTAACACTTGCTGAAATCTGTTCCTTGCGATTGTAACTGATTCAGAAAGCATGCTGAGGAAGATCAGAACAGGTATGCTTCGTGCAGAGTGGCATGCTTCGCTGCGGAGGACACGAGTGAGGAGTATTGTCTGGATTTTTTCACCGGGTCACGCCGGTGTTTTGGGAAAGGAACAGGCAGACAGACTGGCTGGCTCTGCACAACTTGGTGGACTACTGCTACATGATAGGGCAGACGTGGTTAGTGCCTTGTGGGAGAGCGTGTACAATGCGGAGGAGCAGATGGATTACCACAGTTTGGTGAGATTGATGCAGTTGGGGGTGACGAGAGGTTCTGGCAGAAGCCCAGGGCTCAGGAAAGGCAAGACGGACATTTAATCAGAAAGCTACTGGCACCATTAGTATCGGAACTCTTCGCTGGCTGCTGAAGATGGAGACGGAGCGCTTATGGGGATGCCCCGGGTGCTGTGATGTCAGTTCTTGAATCAAATCAAATCATGTTCCTTGCGAATCTGCTTCCAGATTTATGTAAAAATTATTGCAGAATAAAAAAATCTTCTTATTGTCAGAGATATTGAGAAACTTTCACATACCATCCGGCAAATTATCAACTTACGAAATCAAGTAGGAAATTTGACTTTAATTTTAAAATGAGAATTCAGCCTAAAAATATACAACTTACGTCTGCTCATATGTCTGGTTTTGACTTATTGTACCCTCAGTTAGATAACTCAATTTTACAAAGAAACTGACTTCATTTAGTGGTCTTTGAATAGATTTAATTAGTTATATAGTACGTAGAATCATTAATAAGCAATTCTTTAGATGCAAGTTCTAGTACAAGTCTTGCATACCTCACTGGTTTCTAAGCTTGGAGAGAACTCTGCAACACAGTCCCTGTGCAAGTGGCGCTTTGGTACCGCTTGGTTAGCCTGGCTGATAGATGCAAGTCTTTCTCGGCTGGGGTAACAGAACCAACTCTTCATACTTAAAGATTACAATCCTAGAGGCGTAACCAACCAATGCTAGGGCAGTTCTGATGACCTTTTACCTTATGTGTGCCCATTATAAACTTCAGTTTACAATTTGCTGTATTGCAGGTGTCCAAACACAAAAGGAAACAGAACAGAAATAAAACATTTTTCAACAGCAGCTTCAGCTTTGATGCAGCTAATACTGTAAGTATTTATAGAATATTCTATCTGTTGCAAGAAAGTATTGACGTTGTTAATTTCATGCAGCTCACACTATTTCTGGTAATCCTAGTTTCAGCTTCATAGCAAACGGGTCACCCCATCTTTGCTCCGCTCCTGTGCCAACGAAAAACACACAGAATGTTTATCACAGTCCCTTGTGGAAAGATTGACAGACTGCTGTCTCAGCATATCTAGCATACACACGCATTAAAGCATTACGGTAGCCATCCGAAGTGCTAACACAAACAGTCCGACATTAGAAATGCAGTTCATCATGGATCATAGCAGAAGTCACCAACAGATCAGCAGTTGCCCACACGATCAATTTTAATCATATACGGGCACCACCAATATTGCGACGACAGGAATCACGCCACTTTCTGAATCTACGATTCACACCGCCACGTTGGTCACAGTCGAAAAAAACATTCCAAATGTAATCTGCAGCTCACAGTGTTACGCCATGCATTCAGCTCAGAAGCTATGTGACGAAACTATATCCAGTCTACAAATGGAGCAAAAATGCATCGGCCACTGTCCAACAGAAGCAAAAATGTGTGCCTTGACTCCAAACAGTACCCCTGCCTAGCGTCCATTTTGACCGGGAGTATTTATTGAATATTCTATAAGGTGTCAGAAAGTTTGGATGTTTTTAATTTCATGCAGCTTACACTATGTCGGGGTCTGTGGCGCACGCGCTTCATAATACCGGGATGTCGGGTTCGGTCCCAGCTGCAGGCCTTGCGTTGGTTTGGACAGTGGTATCAAGAAGCTGGCAGTCCAGAAAGCAATGGCAAACTACTAGCCGTCAACTTACCTAGAAAAACCTCAACAGCCAATGCTGGTGTTGGTTCTGCAACATCCTGTAAAGGATACGCAACTAACATGCATACACTATCTATAGAATATTTTACCAGATGTAGGAAAGTATTGGTGTTGTTAATTTCCATGTATTCGGCACTTTCGCAACGTAAACAGGGAGGAGGGATGGCGTCTTTGAGTCTCAGGATTTAGGGCTGGTTCAGATTTAATTCTTGGCTGATTTTTGTGGTGTCTTTCAATGCACGTTATTTATTTATCTGTTTTGTTATTGTTATTGCAGGTGACCACATTTAGTCCGTGGAACATGAAAGCAAAAGGAATGTCAAAGATCTCTTCGCTGGATGACAAAATTTCCAAAGTCAGGCTGCAGAAATTGGTATGTGTTTTCTGCATGATTTTATTATTGTGCCATGTAAAGGCAAAACAGTCATATTATTCTGTCTAGGTTTAAATTGCTGAGTATTTCACATACATGATTTTGTGCGCCTGTGGCTTAAACCATTGAATACAGACTTTGTAATGGTGAGGTGCTGGGTTAGATGTAGGCTCTCAACACTTTAGAATGCCATCACGGTTACTTCAGGATGTCCTGTCTGATGTAAATATTTTTTCCCTATTTGTTCTGGGATCCCCTTCCCCAGCCTGTTATCCTAAAGGGCTGTTAAAATGGATGCTCATATGAAGCTCAAGTTCTGGAATGAGACCTCAGACCAGAAGTGGACGAGCAACTAGAACTTTCTGCCAGCGTTATTAGCCAGTAAACATTGAGGGGGGAGGCCAACGTTGGACATGTGAACATAACATTTGCTCTTTAAGGTGCTTTTTATAAATATTCATTTTAAAATGTACACTCCACTATAAAATGCATTTGATATTTGGTTTGGTTTACAGAAACAAAAGAACGGTAAAGAGGACAATGAAGAGGATATGATTGTGGATGAGGAGGAGTCTTCGGACGAGGAAAACATGACAGCAGGTCAGAGAACA
Organism: Candidula unifasciata; assembly: GCA_905116865.2. Classification (NCBI taxonomy): domain Eukaryota; kingdom Metazoa; phylum Mollusca; class Gastropoda; order Stylommatophora; family Geomitridae; genus Candidula; species Candidula unifasciata. The sequence goes on from CAJHNH020007223.1 coordinate 346,683, forward strand.
TGCTTCTTTCTTAACTACTTCCTCGGTTATTTATTACAGTATTTTTTCCGCTTAGAATAGGAAGGGCTAAAAAAAAGAGTAAAGGACCCTTTTCCACGCCATCAGGGACAAAGGGCTAGACCTATATTTTTTATAGACCAATCAGCACAAGATGGGTGATGTGGTCAGCATCACGCCGGCTGCCTTTACTTTCCCAGGACTGCACCCGGTACCCACTCAAGGCTGGGTCGACCTGGGAGCCAAGGTCATTTAAAAAAAAAAGTCTGGCTCAGGGGGAGCAGACCCACAACCTTGTGATCTGCGACGAGTGTCTAGGTGCTTGGCCACGGCGACTCCCATAAGAAGGACTGATCAATGAAAATTCACACCAATGTGACATCCTAATATATACAGATGTGCCGGTGGTGAGAGATCAGAAGAGTGGGTGGGGTTTTATTGCAATGGTGAATGGACACTGCTTGAAAACAGAGCCTTGCCTACAGTGTCATTACATCCAGTATGAGAATAGAGGTGGAGGCAGTAACGGTAGCTTTCTGATGGCTTGAGAACAGCACAGCCAGACATGGTGTCATTGTAACAGGCTCACAGAGCGTCACTTGGTAAGACCCAGATCAAGAGATAATGGATTTTCCTGTGTCCAGGAAATTCAGGTGTGTGAAGTAAGGAGCAGGCTGATAGATTAGCTGTTGCTGCTAGTCTGGGCGAATGTGGTGAAGGCTTTATGATATAAAATGGACAGTACAAAAGAACAGATATCAAATCCATACACTGAAAGACTAATTCAACGAGAAGTAAATAAGGATTCTGGGAGATATTCAACACTAAAGGGGGAAGAGAGGTGGATTAGGATGCACACTGTACTATTAGACGTCAATTCTTCCTTGGTTACAGTAGAAGGGATACGGGGCATGTGTGGGAATGTCGCTAGTGCAGTCGTGCCAATTCTTGATTGATTCATTCCCTTAAAGATATATACATTGGGAATGTTTTCTGTGTTGTCAGTAGTAGGTGACCTGTTGTGTTTTGGGTTGTTTGGGACCTGAAGTGGGTGTTTAGTGCCGTAGGTGCCAGATTTATCTGCAAAAAGAAGTAACAATTGGCTTATCAGAAATGTCTGGGCAGTTCATATTTGGCTCTCTATGCTGAATTATGATTTGATAGTATTCTGATAAAATGTATTGACATATTTAAGAATGAAGTAGAAATAAATCAGTTTCTAGCTGTTCTTTGCCATATTGTTGATAATTGGATTTCCCTCTGAAATTTAGAAAGTGAAGTTAGGTTGCATGTACCTGAAGTTTTCACATACGCATATATTTTCTTTAAATATGTGTGTGTGTATATATATGTATATATATATATAAAATTTCTTTTAACTAAACATTGTTCATCTTTTGACATTCAGACACTGTGAAGACCAAAGAGAAAAAGAAAAAAGGCAAAAAACAAGGTGAAGAGGAAGAGGTATGCTTTAAAAAAAGGAATATTTTTGTTAAAACTAGCTCACTTCACATTTTAACATTGTGTATATTGTCCTTTTGGGGGGGGGGGGCTATGAATGTTTCCGCACTCTTTTTATTATTATGACCCTCAGCATGTAGTTAGAAATTGTTGATTTGATCATCATATAAGTGAAGCCTGGCCAACTGCCCTTAGTCTTGTTTGTGCCTTCATCCCCAGTGGAGGATATGCCCTCCAAGCTCTCCTAACTTCTTCTTCTTCTTCTTCTCTTCCACCTTGTACCTCATCGAAGTGTCGGGGGGAGATGTAATGTTCGTTGATGAGCTCTGTCAAGAGCACTTTTAAGACTGATGTTCATTTCTGTAAGGCTGTTCTTAATGCCATCACTCCATATTTTCCGAGGTCTTCCACTCGCTTTATACCCGTTGTAACGTTTTAGTGTGGCTCGCTGTGGCAGATAGTACCAGGGCATTCTTGTTAGGTGTCCAAACCATTTCATTTGTTGTTCTTTGATGACCTGTAAGACTGGCTTTATTCCTAGCATTCGTCTGATTTCATGATTTTGTATTCTGTCTTTCCTTGAAACTCCTGCAGCTCTTCTAAGGCATTTCATCTCTGTTGTCACAATTTTACGTTCATTGGAGGATGTAAGTGTCCACGTTTGGCACTGATAGCATAGTATTGGCCAAAAAATAGTTCTGATAAGATTCACTTTAGTACTCTGAGGTATCTGCTTGTGTGTCAACAGGGGAGATAGTTGACCCATTACTTGATTAGCTTTGGCACATCTGGAGCTAATTTCTCTGTCCAGTTTTCCGTCTGAAGTAAAAATTGCTCCCAAAAACTTAAATTCCTCTGTCTCAGGGTGTTGTTTTTCCTAACTTCTCCTAACTTCTACATTTTCTAAATGCTAAAGGAAGAAATGGAGGATAACATGCAAGGGAAAAATGGTGGCTCAAAATGGTCATAAAACAAAATAAACGTACAGGGGAGATGATGGATGAGCGACTGGTTTATGTTGAGTTTACATTCACATTGTCAGAATGTCATTGGCATTTATTTCCCATTTTCTGTAAGTCTGAATATGAACTGGGAAAATTTAAGGATGTGTTCTTTTAATTTCAGCAGGTTAAAGTGCAGTTCTCCGAAAGTGTGGATTCGTACGACGATAAAATCACATTTCAAGATATGAACTTGTCTCGACCTTTGCTCAAAGTAATTGACAACTATCTGTGGTAACTTGTATCTTGTTCTGCTTTTATTATGTGCGTTCTGTAGATCTGTCTTGTTTCTTGTTGTCTTAGCTTTAATTTGTGTTTTGGTAAACATCTCAAACAAATTGCCTTTTTCCTTCATTTTTTGTTAAGCATTATTTTGAATGTTTACAGTTCACATCTGTATGAATTGTTTCAGTTCCCAGTATTTTGTTTTTTACTCTGCAGAATCTAAAAACAAGAAGCACTGGTTATGTAATTGTGTTTGGTTTTTTAATGTCTTTTCCAGGATCAGTAGCCAAGGTAGTACTAACATTCTTGTCAAGCACTGAGTGATGATTCTTTTGACTTCCACAGATTTCCTTGTCTTTTATATTCTGTTATTACTCTAAGCCTTTTGTGATATGTTCTGGGTTTGCCAAGGATGGCTATCAGACACACAGTTGCACAGGTCAAGGTGTACAAAAACAGCCCACTTATCTTAAAAATGAAAATTCATTCAATAACACGTGCTGCAAATTATTTAAACTGTAATTCAGTTTGTGTATAAATCTACTTGATTACAATGGTGAGCTCTGACTGGCCACGCCAACCTCACAAAAATGGAACTGCCAGTTTGAGATTGATAGCCTTACTGCTGCAGCCCGGCCGTGGCTGTACATACTGGCTAGTGGATAATGATGTATCTCTGAAACTACAACGATTGCATGACATGGGAGTAAAGCATAGTGAAGCACATCTATGCTGCCTTCGAGGTCGAGATATGAAACATAACCAATCTGTCCTGAGAACAATTAGTAGAAGTACCTTGGAGTGGCTGCTGCATGGAAGGATTGAGCACACCTGGGTATGCCCAGTGTACAGTGACGTCAATTGTGATAACATGACATAACATTCTATTGTGACATCTCTGAGTGATCTGCAATCTTTATCTACATTGCTGCCTAAATAGAAAAACAGCTTGAAAAATGAGGTTTTATTGAGGAGGATTGTGTTATTGTATGTTTGATTCTCATTAGCTTTGTTTTCTCTTAATATTTATAGACTTTATTTTTATGATGTCCCATCAAATGTTTATTATTTATTAGAATTCCTGGCCTCTAGAATTAAACTGTTACAGTTTATTGCTTGCATTCTAATGGTGCAGTAAATCAGTGGAAGATTCCAGAAGTAATTATGTTAATGAATGTGACATTTGTTGCTGAATTGTTATTGCTTTTATAAGTTTTAGTCTTTTCAGCAACGTTGATGTTGAGGGATGGGAGAAAAGTAGTTTTACTTCATTTCTGTTAACTCTGTGCCATCTGAATACAGGGCCTATCATCCATGAACTTTGTGAAACCAACTCCAATCCAGGCTGCTTGTATTCCCATAGCCTTGCTTGGCCGAGATATCTGCGCTTGTGCCGTCACCGGGTCTGGTGAGTTCTTCATTCTTCATGGAATACTCTTGTGTGTGTCTGAGAGAGAGAATAGGCATGTTTTTTTTTTCTGGAGCCTAAGAGAGAATCTGTGGCATCAGCTTTCATAAGATTTTTTCTAATATTGTTGTAGGTTTGAAATATTTAGAGATGTTCCTCTAGTGTTAGAAACTTGCAGGCAGAAAGGTTCTTTCTAATATTGTTGTAGGTTTGAAATATTTAGAGATGTTCCTCCAGTGTTAGAAACTTGCAGGCAGAAAGGTTCTTTCTAATATTGTTGTAGGTTTGAAATATTTAGAGATGTTCCTCTAGTGTAGAAACTTGCAGGCAGAAAGGTTCTTTCTAAAATTGTTGTAGGTTTGAAATATTTAGAGATGTTCCTCCAGTGTTAGAAACTTGCAGGCAGAAAGGTTCTTTCTAATATTGTTGTAGGTTTGAAATATTTAGAGATGTTCCTCTAGTGTAGAAACTTGCAGGCAGAAAGGTTCTTTCTAAAATTGTTGTAGGTTTGAAATATTTAGAGATGTTCCTCTAGTGTTAGAAACTTGCAGGCAGAAAGGTTCTTTCTAATATTGTTGTAGGTTTGAAATATTTAGAGATGTTCCTCCAGTGTTAGAAACTTGCAGGCAGAAAGGTTCCTTTTTATGGCATCAGCTTTCTGATTGGTAGAAAATAATTGATGCATATTTGAACCAATTGATTTAGTGGACTCTTGTTTGTGAACTGGTTGGTCATCTAGCAGGCAGATCTGGCTTTAATCAGACTTTATTGACCTATGGTTTGTGAATGAGCTGATAAGTGATTTCACACAAAAAAATTAGTATTAATCCCCTGCAACTTTGTGTCCACTGTCTCGGATCCTCTGCCAGTTTGGTTCAGACCCGTAATGGCCATGTAACCGGTACTTAAAGGGCACATAATGGAACAGTTTTGAGTGATGTACCCTAGTATTGGTGCAGTGCATGCTGCCACCCAGGATGGTACACAGTACAGAGCTTTACATTTGCCATGTCTGTGACTGAATACACCACTCCACCTTCATACACCACTCCACCTTCATACACCACTCCACTTTCAAAAACCACTCCACCTTCATACACTACTCCACCTTCATACACCACTCCACCTTCATACACCACTCCACCTTCATACACCACTTCACCATCATATACCACTCCACCTTCATACACCACTCCACCTTCATTCATAATCAAAACACACAACTTTATGCTAGTAGCATTGACCATTTGGAAGAATCTTGAAACAATTGAAGTGACTATAAAGCATCGCAAACAACTTTACACAGTTACATTGAGACCCTAGTCTGCAACATAGAAATGTTCTTTTAAACAGCTTACAACATTTTGTTAATTCATTTGTCATTTTCTGATGTGTGTTTCTGGTTGCTGTGCAGGTAAGACTGTAGCTTTCATGCTGCCAATTTTGGAACGTCTGCTGTATCGACCAAAAGCCACGGCAACTACCCGAGTCCTTGTGCTTGTTCCAACCAGAGAACTGGCCGTCCAGGTGCACACAGTGGCCAGGCAACTGGCACAACATGCCAGCGTGGATATTTGTCTAGCAGCAGGTGTGTTTCACTTTTTCATATTACAATTTTAGGTAGAGAGAGCTTAGTTTGTCCAGAAGAAAATGACCTCTTGCAATGTGATAAAAGACACGATGTAAGTTGTTGCTGGGATGTGTAAAATTCTTTGAGTTTATCTTCTTCTGCGGTCACCTTGCCCTTCAGTGAACGATTGGCACATTGTGTTGTGATTTACAGCTAGGCTGTTCATCCACTTGTGGACTTTGGCCTTGTTTTAAAACTTGAGTTTGAATGCACATCTATGTTTTTTTTTACCAAGTGGCACCCGGGGTTTGTGAGCGATGGTCAGGTGACTAACTTGATTGTTACTTCCCCTAGTAAACAAGTGTGCCAGAGTTCAGAGCCAGTGAGAGAGCGCACATTAGTATTCATGAACTGGGGTATTAGAAGGACTGACTCCACATGAAGCATGGAAAGCAAGTTTTGCTCAGAAATCTCCAGCAGAAGAACTGTGGATACTGCGGGGGGGGGGGGGGGGGGGGGGGGGGGGGGGTTGAAAGGTGTTTGCAGACTTCCAGAAAGGATCTTGTGAACATTGTGGAAAACGCAGTGGCAGTTATTTTAATCAGTTACATGCTTTTGGTCTTTAGCTATGAACAGACATGTGGTAGTCTGACTGGTCCTCCATGTCTGGACTGTGGTTCCTTCTGGGGCCTGAATGTTGTCTGCATATCTATTTTACAATATGGCTTTTTTGTGTACAGACTGTTAGTTTCTTGTCACTCGGGCAGATGGAGTCCTCACTTTGAAGAAAACACTGGTCTTATCTAGTTGCTCAGGAACCTTTTTGTAGGTTGACCACATACATGTGTAGGAGGTTGACCAGTGTGAGTTTTGTTCCTGATTCCCTGCCACATGCAGTGATGCACCTGTGTATCCCTGCCACATGCAGTGATGCACCTGTGTACCCCTGCCACATGCGGTGATGCACCCGTGTGTCCTTGCCACATGCAGTGATGCACCTGTGTATCCCTGCCACATGCAGTGATGCACCTGTATCCCTGCCACATGTGATGATGCACCTGTATCCCTGCCACATGTGGTGATGCACCTGTATATCCCTGCCACATGTGGTGATGCACCTGTGTATCCCTGCCACATGTAGTGATGCACCTGTATATCCCTGCCACATGTGGTGATGCACCTGTGTGTCCCTGCCACATTTAGTGATGCACCTGTATATCCCTGCCACATGTGGTGATGCACCTGTGTATCCCTGCCACATGTAGTGATGCACCTGTATATCCCTGCCACATGTAGTGATGCACCTGTATATCCCTGCCACATGTGGTGATGCACCTGTGTATCCCTGCCACATGTGGTGATGCACCTGTGTATCCCTGCCACATGTGATGATGCACCTGTATCCCTGCCACATGTGATGATGCACCTGTATCCCTGCCACATGTAGTGATGCACCTGTATCCCTGCCACATGTAGTGATGCACCTGTATATCCCTGCCACATGTGGTGATGCACCTGTGTCCCTGCCACATGTGGTGATGCACCTGTGTCCCTGCCACATGCGGTGATGCACCTGTGTCCCTGCCACGTGCGGTGATGCACCTGTGTATCCCTGCCACATGTGGTGATGCACCTGTGTACCCTGCCACATGTGGTGATGCACCTGTGTATCCCTGCCACATGTGGTGATGCACCTGTGTGTCCCTGCCACATGTGGTGATGCACCTGTGTATCCATGGCTCCATTATAATTAAGATAAATGTACAAATTGTAGTTTTGACTGGGTACCAGATGCAGTCCTGGGAAGTAAAGGCGGTCATGTGATGTTGACCATATCACCCACCAAGTGTCTGTAGGGTCTATAAAACATAGGTCCAGCCCTATGTGCTTAATGCGCCTGAATGTGGAAAATGGTCCTTTATTTTGCTTTCCTTATATATTGTGGTAAATGTGTGAAAGTGGGCTGGGAAACTGCAAGAGAACAAACCAACAATTAGTGCTAGATGTTGCATACTACCAGGACTTAGGAAGGAAGCAAACAAAAGCGAGACTATCAACTACCATGCATGGTATCAGAGCAACTCTTGGTTGATTTGATCCTGGCTACCTCATTCCTTAGCTGCAAAAGCCAGCTCTCATCGTGAATAAGTAATAAATTTTGCATCAACTACATGACAGCCTGTACTCCATTGAGAGATTTGAAGACAAACAACTGATAGTGGTGTGGGTGGTGTTCCGTATACAAAATATTGTGCTTCCTGTCTGTCTCCAGGTGGCCTTGACATTAAGTCACAAGAGGCTATGCTGCGTATGGCGCCAGATATTGTCATAGCAACTCCTGGTCGATTGATTGATCATCTGCGCAACAGTGCTAACTTTACACTCAGTAACATTGAAATTTTAGTTCTTGACGAGGCCGACAGGTGAGTCCCTTAAATACTTGTATTGTTCAAGATAAGGAAGCGGAATTATTGTATACTTAATGTTTTGACACTTCATATTTGCTTCAGATCTCATGTTTGGCTGTTTGATTTCTTTTATTCCTCACGTTTGGTTACATTGCTTGTACAATTTATTGCCTGTCAGTTATGCAGCCTATTTGTGTCTTCGTTGTTAAAGTACACAACAGGGAAATATACCTTTACATTATTTGTCCAGTATTCCTCTCTATTGTTACAACCGACTGACTGGATTTGTTCTTATAATTTTTGCCTTTTCCTAATACATGTTTAGACCTGATACAGCCACCAGTATACACAATAAAAACCTGGTTTGTCCCTGTAGTTTTTTAACCAGACTTGACATATTGTTAAGTTCTCATGTTGTTGAATTACCACACAGGATGTTGGATGAATTCTTTGCCGAGCAGATGAATGAAATCATCCGAATGTGTGCACGCCAGCGGCAGACGATGTTATTTTCTGCTACCATGACAGAAACGGTGAGAAGACAAATTTGCTGTGGTTTATTTGTTCTTGTTGAACTTTTGAGATAGAAAATGTGGTAATGACCATTTCGCACGTGTAGCTGCTCCAGGTTTGATCTTCATTTGAAAAAAATAATAAACAATTAGCGGTCTAGTTTTGCGCTCTTAAGTCAGTCTTGTAAATTATGCAGTGAATATTTATTTATTGCAGAAAAAAATACTGCCATGAAAGATAGCTGTCCATCTAACCTAATCATTCTCAACTTAGTATATGTTAAGACTTGTCATTTCGCATCATTGCTGAAACATCTGTGTCTTGTCTTCTTTTACTCCGTGCTAAATTCCATGGTTTCACTTGTTTATAAAGCTCCTTCTGTGTCTGTCTTGAACTCTTTCTTAAGTTAGCTCTCGTCGGCGAGTGTTGTTTACCTGTCATCATCATCATAATGTGCTGTAGCTGGTGGTACAGATGATGACATGCATCACTCTTCTGTGACCTTTATAAGTTGAGCTATGATTATAGTTACTTCCACTTGACCTGATGACCTCGGTCTCTACTTCTTGGCTGTCACAACCTTTCTGAGGCCTAATCATCTCATAACGTAACAAGCAAATGATCATTACCTTGTCCTGGTGGCGTAGTGGCTAGCTGACTTACTGCTGGCTGTGTGTTCAGATCCCTAGAAAAGCAGAGTTTTTTTTTTTAAAGAGTTTCCTGGTTGACCTAGCCTGAAATGGGTTCCTGGACATATTCCTGGAAGTAAAAGTGGCTTGGTTGATGTTCATCCACACATGTAACATGATTTCATGAATCTGTCATCAGGTGCAAGAACTTGTTGCTGTCTCGCTGAAGGATCCAGTGAAGGTGTTTGTGAATGAGAGCACTGACATCGCCCTGGGCCTGAGGCAGGAGTTCATCCGGATCCGGCCCAACAGGGAGGGAGACAGGGAGGCTATTGTTGCCGGTCAGTCATAGAAGTCAGCTTGAATAGTTGTCCTTGTGGCTTGTCAGGCAGTGAGGTTTGTCTGACTTGTTGTGTTGACCTGCGGGCATGAGAGAGATGATCACATGTGGCAGTCTCTCTACAGAGTGGCTAGCTGCCTGCCGAGAACGTCACACAAACCACAAACTTTGTAGCTCTAGCGATGATTACTGGGAATATTTGTGAAAATTGCCCTCATGACGCCATGACGGATTGTAAAAAATTATAGCAGAAGGCATGGTACCAGGAAGGAGGGACAGGGGCCGGCCGACACAAAGATGGGCACAGGATATAAGCGACTCCTTGAGTATGAAAGTACATGAGGCGGGAGAACTGATGAGAGACCGAGTTTCTTTCAGGCAGACTGATAAGAGCGACGTTCTGCAAAGGACTTGCTACATGATGATGATGATGATGATGCATCTATGTCACCAATCCACAACCTTCAGAACACTGGGTGGACAGCTTAACCACTTTGCTATGGAGACCCCCCCCCCCCCCCCCCCTCTTCCCCCAAGACATAAGGAAACCCTGGTAGTGTAGTGGCTAATGAAGTTAGGTACTGGCCCAGAGGCCTTGGGTCAAAATCTTTCATGAAGTTTGCCCGCATAGTTTTGGGGTCTGGTTAAGTGGGTCATAGAAATGTTCTCAGACATAAAACAGCTGATGTGATGCTCCCCACTTGATTCTTCAGCAGGTGTCATTTGGTCAGGTGATGTTTCCCACTTGATCCTTCAGCAGGTGTCATTTGGTCAGGAGATGTTTCCCACTTGATCCTTCAGCAGGTGTCATTTGGTCAGGAGATGTTTCCCACTTGATCCTTCAGCAGGTGTCATTTGGCCAGGAGATGTTCCCCTCTTGATCCTTCAGCAGGTGTCATTTGGTCAGATGTTCCCCACTTGATCCTTCAGCAGGTGTCATTTGGTCAGGAGATGTTCCCCACTTGATCCTTCAGCAGGTGTCTTTTGGCCAGGAGATGTTCCCCACTTGATCCTTCAGCAGGTGTCATTTGGTCAGGAGATGTTTCCCACTTGATCCTTCAGCAGGTGTCATTTGGTCAGGAGATGTTTCCCACTTGATCCTTCAGCAGGTGTCATTTGGCCAGGAGATGTTCCCCACTTGATCCTTCAGCAGGTGTCATTTGGTCAGATGTTCCCCACTTGATCCTTCAGCAGGTGTCATTTGGTCAGGAGATGTTCCCCACTTGATCCTTCAGCAGGTGTCTTTTGACCAGGAGATGTTCCCCACTTGATCCTTCAGCAGGTGTCATTTGGCCAGGAGATGTTCCCCACTTGATCCTTCAGCAGGTGTCATTTGGTCAGGAGATGTTCCCCACTTGATCCTTCAGCAGGTGTCATTTGGTCAGGAGATGTTCCCCACTTGATCCTTCAGCAGGTGTCATTTGGTCAGGAGATGTTCGGACAAGTAACATAAGTAGTTGAGTACAGACTTCACAGCACTCAGGACATTTCCACATGTGCTCCATCCCTGTCTTCAGCAGCCAGCACAGAGTTCACATTCCAGTGAAACCAATAGCAGTTTGATTTCCATTCTCTGTAGACCATAATGGTTTATTTTTAACCTTCTATTGTATGGCCTTGACCTCAGCTTGCTTGTCATGCATTACTTCACCATCTAGTGGTGCAGCAGCCACTCTGTCTGTCTATTAGTTTCCCAGCACACTGTGCCTCGGAGAAAAGGTTTGAGGGATGCTAACAACCTGGGATAGTTGAAGTGATGCCTGCCACTAAGCACAGGATGTGCCTTTTGCCACCTCAGCATGATTTGTGGGTCTGTTACAGTCACATTATGTCTGCATTGTGTGGCTTATATACACTATAAAGTTTGTATCAAATTTTACTTTCTATATACTTCCCCATTAAAGTAGCTTCTAATGTAGCCCAAAGATTTGAGTTTGGTCTTTGATCCGCTGCAGCTCTGGTGTCCCGTCACTTCTGTGACCGGTGTATCGTCTTCATACAGACCAAAGTACAAGCTCATCGTATGCATGTCCTGCTGGGTCTGCTGGGCATCAACGTCGGGGAACTGCACAGCAACTTGTCACAGGCTCAGGTAGGTACTGATCGGCACCTTTCCGTCTTTCCAGACGATTAGCTTGTATTGCGCTTTGATAAGGCATGGAACTTAGCCCATGGCGATGGCGAGTGTGACTAGTGAAACCCGCCTGCAGGCTGCGGAAGCTGTCTAATCAGAAGAGCATGTGGTATATCTGTCCCCCTGTGGGATCTTCTTTCCTAGACCAGCCTCCAGCCAAGTCTAGGGCCCTGGTCTGCCCTGCCATAAGAAAATGTTTTCAGTTTGCATTTCCTCTTCCTAGGATAAGGCTAGTATCCTTCCCAATGCTCTCCTCCGTCAAAAACCGTTGGGACAATTTGGGATGTTGGGTTTGTATACACCGCCCAACATTCAGTGTAACAGAAGACAGGTGGTACCATCTACTGTTAAACAGTAGCTCAGTTTTATCTGACCAAGACCTGACCTAAAGGTAGATAGTAATAATGCTGAAATGAGGTAAAAACCAGTTCTGTGTTAACAAGTAATGAAGAATGGACATCCTACCCTCTGGACAAACCAGTAGGTGCTCAGTTTCTACCAGCAGGTGTTATTTTGCACAGTCTGATTGTTTCCATGATACACTAGTGATCTTTATCTTTGCATTCACCAGTTGTAAACTCTGACAGAAAGTTCTGGCTGTTTGTCGGCTCCTGGACTTTACTCTTGTTCTAGAACTTGAGTTTTACCTGCACATCTTCTTGACAGATCTGACTTGTTTGTATGCAGACTGTTAGTTCCTCACCTCACTGGCAGATGCGCTCTGACTTCGAAGGGAACGCTGGTAGTAAATGCATTAGGTCCCCAGGCATCCTGATTGTTTTTTTGTTACATTGTTTAAAGTTTTCAGTTGTTTATAGATTGCCTCTTTATAATCCTGCATCTGCAGCAAGTTGCCTTGTAGACATGTTTGTGTTCATTTAAGATGCTGTTAAAACTGAAATGGTTTGTATGACCACCTGGCAACAGTGATGAGCCACATGTAAGATGCTGTTAAAACTGAAATGGTTTGTATGACCACCTGGCAACAGTGATGAGCCACATGTAAGATGCTGTTAAAACTGAAATGGTTTGTATGACCACCTGGCAACAGTGATGAGCCACATGTAAGATGCTGTTAAAACTGAAATGGTTTGTATGACCACCTGGCAACAGTGATGAACCACATGTAAGATGCTGTTAAAACTGAAATGGTTTGTATGACCACCTGGCAACATTGATGAACCACATGTAAGATGCTGTTGAAACTGAAATGGTTTGTTTGACCACCTGGCAACAGTGATGTCATAGACCCATTGATAGTGAGTGCATACACAGCATGAACATGGAAACCTCCAGAGGCAGGGGAGGACCTAGTAGAAGATGGCTGAGAGATGTCACAGACAGCTGGCAACATACCAAACAACCAGGTTCTTCTTGGCTTGGCTGTCTATCATCTGTCAAACTGCAAGCAAATATTGTGAAAAGAAAGAAGTTTCTGCTGTGGCTGCACTATCAGTTTGAACAAATTACCAACAGATTATTTCTAGTCTTTGTTGGAGGAACCTCCTTGTGTTATCTAAACATGCTGTCCTCAAGTCAGGCATTGCGTATCCTTTACAGGAAGTTGCAGAGCCGACCGTAGCGTTTTTGGCTGTTGTGGTTTTTTTTAGACAAATTTAATGTTTAGGCCTTGCTATTGCCTTCTAAACAGTTAGCTCTACCTGCCACTGTTAAAACCAACAGAAGACAATGCTCGCCGCTGGAATCAAACCTGGCATAATGAAATGCATTCGCAACACCGAAGCCATAGAGGCAGACAAAGTGCTCAAGTCAAGCGAGCTGGCCAACAAATACTTCACAATTTATGGTAAACACTAGGACAGACAACTTCCTGAAAAAGAAAGGGAAATATTGCAGATAACTAGTAATGGACACTTACAGTTGCTCATGTTTTGTTTTTGATTCTGACATTGCAGCGTTTGGACACTTACTGTTGCTCATGTTTTGTTTTTGATTCTGACATTGCAGCGTTTGGACACTTACAGTTGCTCATGTTTTGTTGTTAATTCTGACATTGCAGCGTTTGGGCACTTACTGTTGCTCATGTTTTGTTTTTGATTCTGACATTGCAGCGTTTGGACACTTACAGTTGCTCATGTTTTGTTTTTGATTCTGACATTGCAGCGTTTGGACACTTACAGTTGCTCATGTTTTGTTTTTGATTCTGACATTGCAGCGTTTGACACTTACAGTTGCTCATGTTTTGTTGTTGATTCTGACATTGCAGCGTTTGGGCACTTACAGTTGCTCATGTTTTGTTGTTGATTCTGACATTGCAGCGTTTGGGCACTTACAGTTGCTCATGTTTTGTTGTTGATTCTGACATTGCAGTGTTTGGGCACTTACTGTTGCTCATGTTTTGTTTTTGATTCTGACATTGCAGCGTTTGGACACTTACAGTTGCTCATGTTTTGTTTTTGATTCTGACATTGCAGCGTTTGGACACTTACAGTTGCTCATGTTTTGTTTTTGATTCTGACATTGCAGCGTTTGGACACTTACAGTTGCTCATGTTTTGTTGTTGATTCTGACATTGCAGCGTTTGGGCACTTACAGTTGCTCATGTTTTGTTGTTGATTCTGACATTGCAGCGTTTGGACACTTACAGTTGCTCATGTTTTGTTGTTGATTCTGACATTGCAGCGTTTGGACACTTACAGTTGCTCATGTTTTGTTGTTGATTCTGACATTGCAGCGTTTGGACACTTACAGTTGCTCATGTTTTGTTTTTGATTCTGACATTGCAGCGTTTGGACACTTACAGTTGCTCATGTTTTGTTGTTGATTCTGACATTGCAGCGTTTGGACACTTACAGTTGCTCATGTTTTGTTTTTGATTCTGACATTGCAGCGTTTGGACACTTACAGTTGCTCATGTTTTGTTTTTGATTCTGACATTGCAGCGTTTGGACACTTACAGTTGCTCATGTTTTGTTGTTGATTCTGACATTGCAGCGTTTGGGCACTTACAGTTGCTCATGTTTTGTTGTTGATTCTGACATTGCAGCGTTTGGGCACTTACAGTTGCTCATGTTTTGTTGTTGATTCTGACATTGCAGCGTTTGGACACCCTGAAGAAGTTTAAAGAAGGTCTTGTTGATGTCATGCTGGCTACAGACTTGGCATCTCGAGGTCTGGATATAGAGAATGTGAAAACTGTAAGTATGAGCGTCGTGGACTCATGAAGTTTGTCTTCTTTATGGTGGTGGCGGCTTGTGGCCATATTATATCTACAGACTTGATGAAATTCTGTATCCTTTCAAAGTCATTCTGAGAACTCTGAAACATTGGCTAAGCACTCACAGAGGCTTTTGTAGCTGTTTTTTCATGTGTTTTCACAGTCTTATGTAAATGTTATTTTACGAGTTCACAAAGGATTATGTAGATGTTATTTTATGTGTATGTTAACAAGGACCTGTGTAAATATTTCCTGAGTGTTTTTGCAAAGGCTTTTGTAGATATTATTTCCCGTGTTTCCCCATGTGGGTTTCGGAATTACATTATGGGGAAGACAAGAATGGACCCATTGCCTCTCCAACAAGCATGTCATAAGAATCGACTAATTGGGAACTTTCTTCAAAGTCCGAGTGCGTCTGTCTGAGAGGGGAGGAATCAGCGATCTGTATACAGATAAGTCAGGTCTGTAAAATGGCTGTGTGTGCATACAAAACTCACCTTCTGGAACAAGACTAAAGTCAAGAGGTGAACAAACATCCAGAACTTTCTGCTGGAATTTACAGCCTGTGAAGAAGATTTCCTGTGTTTTCACAAGGGCTTTTGTGTAGGTTTTGTGAGAGTTTTTACAAACCTTTTGTTTACTGTGAGTATTCACCAGGGCTTTATGTAGACATTGTGGCTGTTTGCTGTCATGATTAGCCGAGACGTATGCTGATATTGTTGCGACTTTCTACAGGTCATCAACTTTACCATGCCTAGCACGATCAAGCATTACATCCACCGTGTGGGCAGAACTGCCAGAGCGGGCAAGAGTGGACGGTAAGTTCTCTCTCCTGTTGGTACTTCTATTTTTGTCATTTCAGCCATTTTTAAGCAGTTTTTTCCCATCTTTCTTCCTCTTCTTTCTTTGCATTTACCATCTGTAAACCCACCCAAGAATTTTCATCATTCAACCTACATTGGAAAACAGGCCCTGAAACAGTTCACGCCTAGAAATTCCTAGAATTGCTCATAGTTAGTTGAATTTTTGTGTGTGGAGTAGCCAGTCTCCTGCCAAACCTCCATTTTTACCTCTTATGACATGTCTTACTCTTCTTTGCTTCCTTGGCCCAGTAACACAGTGGCAGATGAATATGTTCACAGGAGATCTTGAGATAGTTGTTAGCAAATTTTTTCTTGTATGAGAACATTTCCAGAATATTTAAAGTTGAAAACTGGGATTGGTCTAAGAAATGCATTTTGTTTAAAATATTTGTTTCTTACTTTTGGACTTTAAAAAACAGGAGGCATGGAAAATATTTTATTTACTGAGGTAAAATTCTCATTTCATGGAAACAGATACATTGATATTTGTTACACTTTGTAGATGATGAATATTATAATTATTTGCAAGAATGTATGATATGTGTAATTGACGTATTTCTGATCTCCTTCACAGATCAGTGACTCTTGTTGGAGAACTGGAGAGGAAAGTGCTCAAGGATGTAGTCAAACAAGCCAAGACTCCACTCAAGACACGGATAGTTCCACAAGGTCAGAGTCTGTGTTTATCTTGTATTTTGTCTGAGATTCCTGTCTTTCCATTGTAATCTGTCTGAGATTTCTGTCTTGTCATTGTAATCTGTCTGAGATTTCTGTCTTGTCATTGTAATCTGTCTGAGATTTCTGTCTTGTCATTGTAATCTGTCTGAGATTCCTATTTTTACACTGTATTCTGTCTGAGATTCCTGTCTTCCCACTGTATTCTGTCTGAGATTCCTATTTTTACACTGTATTCTGTCTGAGATTCCTGTCTTCCCACTGTATTCTGTCTGATTCCATCTGCAGCCAGCAACTATGAATGAAGTGGTTTTTCTAGGGGAAAGACGGGTGATGCAGTCTTATGAGCAAGATTTAATGGCAGTGACCAAAATGTTAGCTTCACTACGTTGATCAGAACTATCACAATCGCTGAAATGGTTTGCTAACTTCCTGTTCACATTTTTTATTGTGCAGATGTTGGCCTTAGATTGCCAGATTGATAAATAAATATTTCCCTAAAAGCTACCATGACAGGTTTTCGCCTCTCTAACTTTTATCTTGGGTGATGCAATAACCATATTTTTCTATCTATAAGACTGTTTTCCCAAATTTTTAGTTTACAATTAGGAATGTACGTAAAATATTTCTAAATTGTGGGCTTAAAAAAATATATTTGTCTTATAATTACATGAAACAAATTATTTGTTTGGGTTTACGGCTAAGGTTGTGGGGGCCTTTGTGACATGCTTGAGGAGAAAACGCAGGCAGAGCTTTTCGTGCTGTTCTTATTGATAAAACTTTCCCTCCTGCAGATGTGGTCAGCAGGTTTAAGGAGAAGATAAATGACATTGAGGAAGACATTAAACAGATTATGATCCAGGAGAAAGAGGAGAGTCACCTCAGATCGGTGGAGAACAAGATGAACAAGGCCCACAACTTGCTGGACAAGACCCAGGATGAGAGCCAGCAGCGAACCTGGTTCCAGACCACCAAAGAAAGGAAGGCAGAGAAAGGTTTGAACCTCATTTTGTTTTAACCTTGCATCTCTTTCCTTTATTACATACATTTTTAAACACAATTTGGGAACTTTCTGTTTTCTTCCAGGTTTGTTTTTAAAATTGATATATCATCAGATTATTTGTTTCAGTTTTCTTATTGCATATTCTTATACTGAATTGTTGCATCTGTTTATTCTGCACTTAATTGGCTCTCTTATGAAAATATTTCCATTAATATTCATCTGTTTAAATCCCCATTTATCACCGGCATCATAAAGGCTAATAGACTAAAATGGCTGAGGCATATTGAGAGAATGTCAGATGCTAGAGAGGTAAAATTTGTGTACATAAGACACTTTAATAGTCATAGACAATGAGGCAGACACCAAGAAGGCAATGGAGAGATAATATCCAGACTACCAAACACTTGGTGTCACCACCTGGAAAGAGAGAGTCAATCACAATTTATAAGAGAAACTCCATGTGTAATACTGTGGCCGTGTTTTGAGAGCACCACATCTCGAGGTTTTCCAGCTCTTGTCATCTCTGTAACTGCTATACAGAAGCAAACATTTTGAGAGCACCACATCTCGAGGTTTTCCAGCTCTTGTCATCTCTGTAACTGCTATACAGAAGCAAACATTTTGAGAGCACCACATCTCGAGGTTTTCCAGCTCTTGTCATCTCTGTAACTGCTATACAGAAGCAAACATTTTGAGAGCACCACATCTCGAGGTTTTCCAGCTCTTGTCATCTCTGTAACTGCTATACAGAAGCAAACATTTTGAGAGCACCACATCTCGAGGTTTTCCAGCTCTTGTCATCTCTGTAACTGCTATACAGAAGCAAACATTTTGAGGCAGTTGTAAATAAATGAGAGTAGAGCAGGCACCTGGTCAGGTCCATACAAGGGCAAGTTTGTGGCTCTTGCGCGCACACACACACACACAAATATACATACATACATATATATATATATATCTTTGGCAGTGTGTAACAGGGTGCATGGGTGGTGTTGTCCTTCTGCACCTGTGGTCAGAAACTAGCACCCGTGGAGACAGAAACACTAAATTCACTTAACTTGGAGGGGGGGTGGGGGTGCACGTGCAGAAACAGTGTTTTGAATGAAGCTTTTATGAGCATAACAACCCAACTAGAAGAAGCTCCCACATAGTTATTCATGTGACTTCCTCATTAATGGTTTCGTCTAGGGTTCTTCTTGTTGTTAGTCAACTGTTCAGTGAATTTATTCTTTGACTGAGATAGCAGTGTAAAGTTCAATCTGGCACAAGTGTCTTGTGTTTGTTAGTTTTATGTGGTGTGGATGACCATATTGAATCTTGGTCGGCAACTGCTGCGACAGCTCAGGGGCAAAATGCTTGAATTAGTAATTTTGTTATTTTATTACACTGAAAAGATGTTAATTTTGTTTAAACTTCTGGTCCCAGCCATGTTACGATTGTCAAACAAGCTGGATTCAAAGGAAGAGAAGAAAAAGACCAGAAAAAAAATAACGGTAAGATGTAAAGATGATTTCATGTTGATCAGTTTTGCAACCATTCACACTGCAGCTTATCAGCTTACACAGCACATTACAGTGAGCAAATGTCATCAGAAACTATAGTAGACACAGAAGTCCACTGAAGTAAATCATGCAAAAGAAGCAAAGTACCCATCAGTAGAGGTCATCCAAATCCCAGGTCTGCTGGCTGCCTACTGCTGGCTTCTAAAAACATAGCCTGTGATGAACGAGATGTTCAGTTTATGAAAGTGGGGTTACACGGTTATGAGCAGGATGTGACAGTTTAATGAGTGAGCCCAGGACCAGAGAACTATGTACTGGTACTCCATTTATGCAAGCCCCCTTGGATGGCAGGAAATGCTCGTGTTCTGCCCCTGCCTTCTCTTGAGAGCTCATCAGCATCACGTGGCTTCTCTGGACTGGCCTGGTGTGGGGCTCCATCTGTGACCTGGGAAAATATGACCACACAGTAATGAGACTGCAATGTTCCACCGGGTCAACAAATGCCTGCAGCAGTCACATATGTCGGCTGAAAGGAGCAAATATTGCAGCCATGCTGTAAACGGGTACAACTCAATCACATCTTCGGATGAATGCAGAAGAAGAAAGATGAGCACACAGAGGAAGGATCCGTCCAATTTCTAGTGAGTATCTACAGGAGATTTTCATGCCCTTTTGTGTTTTTGGCATAAGATGCTAGACTCATGTTTTATAGTCCATCCAGCGTGTCTTTGATGATGTGATTGCTGTTACACCGGCACTTTTACTTTTGCATGACTCCCCGTGTTGGTTGCTCGACCCTATTAGAGTTTACAGCCAGTGAATGTGCTCATTTTCAGTTGGGTTGACCTGTGAGCGAAGGTCGGTTTGGATGAAAAAAAAATGCCTTGATGTGGATTTTAATATTAGGCTAGCAGATAAGCATCTAGCCACTACACTTCTGGAGCTCTCAGCCTCGACTTTAGCCATCTTGTCATTCCAAGGAGAGTGGGTGTCACCATATTTGAGATAATATTGACCTTCCCTGGTGCTTGTCAGTGTTCTGAAGTAGGCAGCAATATTTCCTCATCTGTTCTGGTTCCATATTGGCTGTATGTTCACTAGGCCGAGGACTGTGTTCTGGTACCATATTGTCTGTATGTTCACTAGGCCGAGGACCGTGTTCTTATACCATATTGTCTGTATGTTCACTAGGCCGAGGACTGTGTTCTGGTACCATATTGTCTGTATGTTCACTAGGCCGAGGACTGTGTTCTGGTACCATACTGTCTGTATGTTTACTAGGCCGAAGACTGTGTTCTGGTACCATATTGTCTGTATGTTCACTAGGCCGAAGACTGTGTTCTGGTACCATATTGTCTGTATGTTCACTAGGCAGAGGACTGTGTTCTGGTACCATATTTGTTGTATGTTCACTAGGCCGAGGACTGTGTTCTGGTACCATATTTGTTGTATGTTCACTAGGCCGAAGACTGTGTTCTGGTACCATATTGTCTGTATGTTCACTAGGCCGAAGACTGTGTTCTGGTACCATATTTGTTGTATGTTCACTAGGCAGAAGACTGTGTTCTGGTACCATATTTGTTGTATGTTCACTAGGCCGAGGACTGTGTTCTGGTACCATATTTGTTGTATGTTCACTAGGCCGGGGACTGTGTTCTGGTACCATATTTGTTGTATGTCCACTAGGCCGAAGACTGTGTTCTGGTACCATATTTGTTGTATGTTCACTAGGCCAAGGACTGTGTTCTGGTACCATATTGTCTGTATGTTCACTAGGCCGAAGACTGTGTTCTGGTACCATATTTGTTGTATGTTCACTAGGCCGAAGACTGTGTTCTGGTACCATATTTGTTGTATGTTCACTAGGCCAAGGACTGTGTTCTGGTACCATATTTGTTGTATGTTCACTAGGCCGAAGACCGTGTTCTGGTACCATATTTGTTGTATGTTTACTAGGCCGAGGACCGTGTTCTGGTACCATATTTGTTGTATGTTCACTAGGCCGAAGACCATGTTCTGGTACCATATTTGTTGTATGTTCACTAGGCCGAGGACTGTGTTCTGGTACCATATTGTCTGTATGTTCACTAGACCGAAGACCGTGTTCTGGTACCATATTGTCTGTATGTTCACTAGGCCGAAGACCGTGTTCTGATACCATATTGTCTGTATGTTCACTAGGCCGAAGACCGTGTTCTGGTACCATATTGTCTGTATGTTCACTAGGCCGAAGACCGTGTTCTGGTACCATATTGTCTGTATGTTCACTAGGCCGAAGACCGTGTTCTGGTACCATATTGTCTGTATGTTCACTAGGCCGAAGACCGTGTTCTGGTACCATATTTGTTGTAAGTTCACTAGGCAGAGGACTGTGTTCTGGTACCATATTTGTTGTATGTTCACTAGGCCGAGGACTGTGTTCTGGTACCATATTTGTTGTATGTTCACTAGGCCGAGGACTGTGTTCTGGTACCATATTTGTTGTATGTTCACTAGGCCGAGGACTGTGTTCTGGTACCATATTTGTTGTATGTTCACTAGGCAGAAGACCGTGTTCTGGTACCATATTTGTTGTATGTTCACTAGGCCGAGGACTGTGTTCTGGTACCATATTTGTTGTATGTTCACTAGGCCGAGGACTGTGTTCTGGTACCATATTTGTTGTATGTTCACTAGGCCGAAGACTGTGTTCTGGTACCATATTTGTTGTATGTTCACTAGGCCGAAGACCGTGTTCTGGTACCATATTGTCTGTATGTTCACTAGGCCAAGGACTGTGTTCTGGTACCATATTTGTTGTATGTTCACTAGGCCAAGGACTGTGTTCTGGTACCATATTTGTTGTATGTTCACTAGGCCAAGGACTGTGTTCTGGTACCATATTTGTTGTATGTTCACTAGGCCGGGGACTGTGTTCTGGTACCATATTTGTTGTATGTTCACTAGGCCAAGGACTGTGTTCTGGTACCATATTGTCTGTATGTTCACTAGGCAGAAGACTGTGTTCTGGTACCATATTTGTTGTATGTTCACTAGGCCAAGGACTGTGTTCTGGTACCATATTGTCTGTATGTTCACTAGGCAGAAGACTGTGTTCTGGTACCATATTTGTTGTATGTTCACTAGGCCAAGGACTGTGTTCTGGTACCATATTGTCTGTATGTTCACTAGGCAGAGGACTGTTCTGGTACCATATTTGTTGTATGTTCACTAGGCCAAGGACTGTGTTCTGGTACCATATTGTCTGTATGTTCACTAGGCAGAGGACTGTGTTCTGGTACCATATTTGTTGTATGTTCACTAGGCCGAAGACCGTGTTCTGGTACCATATTTGTTGTATGTTCACTAGGCCGAGGACTGTGTTCTGGTACCATATTTGTTGTATGTTCACTAGGCCGAGGACTGTGTTCTGGTACCATATTTGCTGTATGTTCACTAGGCCGCGGACTGTGTTCTGGTACCATATTTGTTGTATGTTCACTAAGCAGAGGACTGTGTTCTGGTTCCATATTTGTTGTATGTTCACTAAGCAGAGGACTGTGTTCTGGTACCATATTTGTTGTATGTTCACTAGGCAGAAGACTGTGTTCTGGTACCATATTTGTTGTATTTTTACTAGGCCGAAGACCGTGTCAAGTTTGAGCTGACCAAGGCTCAACTGATGGGTATTCGTGCCGTGAAGAAGTCATTGAAAGCCAAGCCTTTGGGTGCTTTCTCAGAGGAAGTCAGAAATGGTATGTCTGTTTCATTGTCTCCTGTTATTCATTGCAGCGATCTTTGTCTGTTCCTCGTATTTTGTTACTGCATTTTGTGTACCTTGCTTTTGTTTTGTTTAATTCCTGTTTACTGTACCTTGCTACTGCCTTGTTTAATTCCTGTTTACTGTACCTTGCTACTGCCTTGTTTAATTCCTGTTTACTGTACCTTGCTACTGCCTTGTTTAATTCCTGTTTACTGTACCTTGCTACTGCCTTGTTTAATTCCTGTTTACTCTACCTTGCTACTGCCTTGTTTAATTCCTGTTTACTGTACCTTGCTACTGCCTAGTTTAATTCCGGTTTACTGTACCTTGCTACTACTGCCTTGTTTAATTCCTGTTTACTGTACCTTGCTACTGCCTTGTTTAATTCCTGTTTACTGTACCTTGCTACTGCCTTGTTTAATTCCTGTTTACTGTACTTTGCTACTGCCTTGTTTAATTCCTGTTTACTGTACCTTGCTACTGCCTTGTTTAATTCCTGTTTACTGTACCTTGCTACTGCCTTGTTTAATTCCTGTTTACTCTACCTTGCTACTGCCTTGTTTAATTCCTGTTTACTCTACCTTGCTACTGCCTTGTTTAATTCCTGTTTACTCTACCTTGCTACTGCCCTGTTTAATTCCTGTTTACTGTACCTTGCTACTGCCTTGTTTAATTCCTGTTTACTGTACCTTGCTACTGCCTTGTTTACTGTACATTGCTACTGCCTTGTTTAATTCCTGTTTACTCTACCTTGCTACTGCCTTGTTTAATTCCTGTTTACTGTACCTTGCTACTGCCTTGTTTAATTCCTGTTTACTCTACCTTGCTACTGCCTTGTTTAATTCCTGTTTACTGTACCTTGCTACTGCCTTGTTTAATTCCTGTTTACTCTACCTTGCTACTGCCTTGTTTAATTCCTGTTTACTCTACCTTGCTACTGCCTTGTTTAATTCCTGTTTACTGTACCTTGCTACTGCCTTGTTTAATTCCTGTTTACTCTACCTTGCTACTGCCTTGTTTAATTCCTGTTTACTCTACCTTGCTACTGCCTTGTTTAATTCCTGTTTACTCTACCTTGCTACTGCCTTGTTTAATTCCTGTTTACTCTACCTTGCTACTGCCTTGTTTAATTCCTGTTTACTGTACCTTGCTACTGCCTTGTTTACTGTACCTTGCTACTGCCTTGTTTAATTCCTGTTTACTCTACCTTGCTACTGCCTTGTTTAATTCCTGTTTACTGTACCTTGCTACTGCCTTGTTTACTGTACCTTGCTACTTCCTTGTTTAATTCCTGTTTACTCTACCTTGCTACTGCCTTGTTTAATTCCTGTTTACTCTACCTTGCTACTGCCTTGTTTAATTCCTGTTTACTCTACCTTGCTACTGCCTTGTTTAATTCCTGTTTACTGTACCTTGCTACTGCCTTGTTTACTGTACCTTGCTACTGCCTTGTTTAATTCCTGTTTACTCTACCTTGCTACTGCCTTGTTTAATTCCTGTTTACTGTACCTTGCTACTGCCTTGTTTAATTCCTGTTTACTCTACCTTGCTACTGCCTTGTTTAATTCCTGTTTACTCTACCTTGCTACTGCCTTGTTTAATTCCTGTTTACTGTACCTTGCTACTGCCTTGTTTAATTCCTGTTTACTCTACCTTGCTACTGCCTTGTTTAATTCCTGTTTACTCTACCTTGCTACTGCCCTGTTTAATTCCTGTTTACTGTACCTTGCTACTGCCTTGTTTAATTCCTGTTTACTGTACCTTGCTACTGCCTTGTTTACTGTACCTTGCTACTGCCTTGTTTAATTCCTGTTTACTCTACCTTGCTACTGCCTTGTTTAATTCCTGTTTACTGTACCTTGCTACTGCCTTGTTTAATTCCTGTTTACTCTACCTTGCTACTGCCTTGTTTAATTCCTGTTTACTGTACCTTGCTACTGCCTTGTTTAATTCCTGTTTACTGTACCTTGCTACTGCCTTGTTTAATTCCTGTTTACTGTACCTTGCTACTGCCTTGTTTAATTCCTGTTTACTCTACCTTGCTACTGCCTTGTTTAATTCCTGTTTACTCTACCTTGCTACTGCCTTGTTTAATTCCTGTTTACTCTACCTTGCTACTGCCTTGTTTAATTCCTGTTTACTCTACCTTGCTACTGCCTTGTTTAATTCCTGTTTACTCTACCTTGCTACTGCCTTGTTTAATTCCTGTTTACTCTACCTTGCTACTGCCTTGTTTAATTCCTGTTTACTCTACCTTGCTACTGCCTTGTTTAATTCCTGTTTACTCTACCTTGCTACTGCCTTGTTTAATTCCTGTTTACTCTACCTTGCTACTGCCCTGTTTAATTCCTGTTTACTGTACCTTGCTACTGCCTTGTTTATTTCCTGTTTACTGTACCTTGCTACTGCCTTGTTTACTGTACCTTGCTACTGCCTTGTTTAATTCCTGTTTACTCTACCTTGCTACTGCCTTGTTTAATTCCTGTTTACTCTACCTTGCTACTGCCTTGTTTAATTCCTGTTTACTGTACCTTGCTACTGCCTTGTTTAATTCCTGTTTACTCTACCTTGCTACTGCCTTGTTTAATTCCTGTTAACTTTACCTTGCTACTGCCTTGTTTAATTCCTGTTAACTATACCTTGCTACTGCCTTGTTTAATTCCTGTTTACTTTACCTTGCTACTGCCTTGTTTAATTCCTGTTTACTGTACCTTGCTACTGCCTTGTTTAATTCCTGTTTACTTTACCTTGCTACTGCCTTGTTTAATTCCTGTTAACTGTACCTTGCTACTGCCTTGTTTAATTCCTGTTTACTGTACCTTGCTACAGCCTTGTTTAATTCACCGTATTCAGTGAAACCTTGCAGATATTTTGATTGATTGATATTTTAATGTACATAGCTGTTGTCTGGATAGACTGATGCTTCAGTGTACCTGGCAGCTGTCCTGATTGATTGATTTATACTTTAGTGTACCTGGCAGCTGTCCTGATTGATTGATTTATACTTTAGTGTACCTGGCAGCTGTCCTGATTGATTGATTTATACTTTAGTGTACCTGGCAGCTGTCCTGATTGATTTATACTTTAGTGTACATTGTAGCTGTCCTGATTGATTGATTTATATTTTGATTGATTGATATTTTAATGTACATAGCTGTTGTCTGGATAGACTGATGCTTCAGTGTACCTGGCAGCTGTCCTGATTGATTGATTTATACTTTAGTGTACCTGGCAGCTGTCCTGATTGATTGATTTATACTTTAGTGTACCTGGCAGCTGTCCTGATTGATTGATTTATACTTTAGTGTACCTGGCAGCTGTCCTGATTGATTGATTTATACTTTAGTGTACCTGGCAGCTGTCCTGATTGATTTATACTTTAGTGTACATTGTAGCTGTCCTGATTGATTGATTTATACTTTAGTGTACATTGTAGCTGTCCTGATTGATTGATTTATACTTTAGTGTACCTGGCAGCTGTCCTGATTGATTTATACTTTAGTGTACATTGTAGCTGTCCTGATTGATTGATTTATACTTTAGTGTACCTGGTAGCTGTCCTGATTGATTTATACTTCAGTGTACATTGTAGCTGTCCTGATTGATTGATTTATACTTCAGTGTACCTGGCAGCTGTCTTGATTGATTTATACTTCAATGTACTTTGCAGCTGTTTTGATTGATTCTTAAATGTACTGTGTAGCTGTCTTGATTCATGCCATACATTGATTGATGGAAATGTGTCAGCAGTCGTCAGAGATCACCTGTTGTACCACTCCCAGGATACAATCATTTTCACCCTGGAGCTGATGTTTTCTCTCTTCCCTGTCTTTAGTTTTGTTCTCTCTCCCCCGTCTCTGCCCACAACACTTCCTTTAGTTCTGTTCTCTAGCTTCTCTGTTATATATTATCTATTTCCAGGTCCTGGAAAAACTAACAAGAAAAAGAAGAAGAGGAAGCAGAGCCATGCAGGTTTTGACGATGAGCTGGCAGACGTCAGCGAGAAATCTGTGAAGAAGTTCAGAGCTGGGTGAGGAATCCATTTTTATTTTCATTCCAGAAATCTTGTTTTGCAGGCGTTAAATGATACAAGGTTTGTGAGATAGACTGGGGGTGGGCTGTTTGTATGGAAGGAAACACTTTGTAATGGACAACAGAAGCTGGTGAGGGAGAGTGAGTTTAATTTGTCCTGGCTGATGAAGAAAGCTGCCCTGTCATCTATAATCTGTTGGGCCAAACTGTGACTTGGACATGAACACTGTGACTTGGACATGAACTCTGTGACTTGGACACGAACACTGTGACTTGGACATGAACACTGTGACTTGGACATGAACTCTGTGACTTGGACACGAACACTGTGACTTGGACATGAACACTGTGACTTGGACATGAACACTGTGACTTGGACACGAACACTGACTTGGACACGAACACTGTGACTTGGACACGAACACTGTGACTTGGACACGAACACTGTGACTTGGACACGAACACTGTGACTTGGACACGAACACTGTGACTTGGACATGAACACTGTGACTTGGACATGAACACTGTGACTTGGACATGAACACTGTGACTTGGACATGAACACTGTGACTTGGACATGAACTCTGTGACTTGGACATGAACACTGTGACTTGGACATGAACACTGTGACTTGGACATGAACACTGTGACTTGGACATGAACACTGTGACTTGGACACGAACACTGTGACTTGGACACGATGAACACTGTGACTTGGACATGAACTCTGTGACTTGGACATGGATTATATTTAGACAGAGAGCTGTGCAGCTTTGGCTTGACTCTGCCTGTGGACCTAAGAATGTTGGTATCAGGGGTGAACTAAAGTAGAAAGTTGCATGTTGTTAGAAATGTTGGTTACTCACTGAGAAAATGATGATTGGGCCACAAGCTGCTCCCAGACACAACATGATTGTTGTTGCCAGTGATGGCTCATATGTAGGCACTGCAAAACTGCAGGTTCTCATCTCCGACACGTGCATCCTGTTGTATGTGTGTGCTTAAGACGCACACTTCTCTAGTGCATACCCATGAGCCACCACTAGTAACTGCCAGACAAGATGGTGGTAGCTCACTGACAAAGTTGTGTTTTCAACAACTGATTAATCCCAGCTTTAGGATGACGAACTGCTGGCTGTTGAAGATGAGTACTGCTTGCATTTCAAGGCCTGACCTTACTTGCATCATGTAATGTTTATTCAGTATGCTCTTGATGTTGTCTATCCATCATTTTTTTAGGTCTTCTCCCTCAGGTAATATCTACTGACTTAAAAGGCAACACCAGTAGCACACTAATAGATTCTGTCTCACCAGAAGATGTCTTAAAGTGTGGATGCTGTCTGTTCGAGTAGCCAGTAGTTGTATATAGTGTGTACTTTCCCTTTCATGTGTCTTCTCTTGATGAGCACTGAATTCATAATTCACACAAACTTACACGTATTATTTTATCCAACATCATGTCTTTTATCAGCATACCTTCATAAATGGTCTTTGGAATTTCTGCTGTATCCGGTTTGTGTTCCTACTGCTGTCACTTTTGTGGCCAAAAAATCTAGATGCTATCTAGTTGTATACTTTTGTTGTTGAATGTTGAAAGTCTATTTTCAAGATATGCAGAAACCATATTATTTGAAGATCTAACTTTAAACTTTGAAAGTGAAAAGCTGTGATTGAAATAAATCAATCATTCTAGTGCAAATCTCCAGGCCGAAACAAAGTTTAAAAAAATCTCCATGGCAACCAGTGCGGTTGTCTTCAAGGAAAATTACTAGGCATAATTACGACTTTATTTCTGATTCACTTCCAGACCATCCTACAAGGAGAGAAAAGAGGCAGCAGAGAAATCTGGAAAGATCTTTCAACCACAGAAACATGGCCGAAAGATGTAAGTTGTTGCTGGGATGTTTAAATATGCTGTTAATCATTGGCTGTTTTGCTGGAAGGGAGATATTTGGGTGTCTAAGCAGCGGGGCTAACTGGAAAGTGATAGCATTAGCCCTCTTGTCTCTCTAGCTGTACCCTACACATAGCATATATGACACACAGGTTTGATTGTTTTGCCTTTATAATATATAGAGCAGACTGGAGTTGTAGTTTTCTTGAAAACTACCCAGCATTCAGTTTTGTTAATGTTAATAATGGGTCATCCCTTCAATTTACTCTCCACTGTCGCCGCTGTGCATGTATATCCTCACGTTTGCTTTCAAATTAAGTACCACATTTGCCGGGTACATCCTTGATGAGGCAAAAATACCTAGAAACACTTGAAATAAAGTTGGTTAAGTAGACTAGGAACCCTAACTAACTTCAAAACTTTTAGAGTGAGGAACTGTAGTTGAATAAGACCTATCATTTGACTGCCATTTTATGTGCAAGTCTCCAGTTAAATAATCGCTTTGGCTACCTTTGCAGTTGTCGTCAAGGAAAATTACCAGGCATTATTACGATCTGTATTTCTGATTCACTTCCAGACCATCCTTCAAGGAGAGAAAAGGCGCAGCAGAGAAATCAGGAAAGGTCTTTCAACCACAGAAACATGGCCGAAAGATGTAAGTTGTTGCTGGGATGTTTGAAACTCTTTGGGTTTATCACCTTCTTCATGTTCACCTTGCCCTTCCCTGGGAAGTTGGTAAATTGTGTTTTGCTTTACAGCTTTTGGCCCAGTACATCTCATTTCTGCTCATTTTTACTTAGTCAGCTTTTACAACATGCTTATTAGAGGCATTAGGTCTCAGACTCCTCTCTCCTTCATTATCATGTAGTTTCTTTATGTGTTACATAAGGGACCATCATCATCATGTTGTTTCTTTATGTTACATAAGGGACCATCATCATTATGTTGTTCCTTTATGTGTTACATAAGGGACAATCATCATCATGTTGTTCCTTTATATGTTACAAAGGAACAATCATCATCATGTTGTTCCAGTATATGTAACAAAGAGACCACCATCATCATGTTGTTCCATTATATGTAACAAAGGGACCATCATCATCCTGTTATTCCATTATATGTAACAAAGGGACCATCATCATCCTGTTATTCCATTATATGTTACAAAAGAACCATCATTGTGTTGTTCCGTTAAATGTTACAAAGAAGCCACCATCATCATGTTGTTCCGTTATATATAACAAAGGGACCATTATCATCATGTAGTTCCTTTATATGTTACAAAGGGACCATCATCGTCATGTTGTCTCGTTATATGTTACAAAGAACCATCGTCATCATGATGTTCCGTTATGTGTAACGAAGGGACTGTCATCATCGTGTTGTTCCGTTATATGTAACAACAGGACTGTCATCATCGTGTTGTTCCGTTATATGTAACAACAGGACTGTCATCATCGTGTTGTTCCGTTATATGTAACAAAGTAACCATCATCATCATGTTGTTCCGTTATATGTAACAGGACTGTCATCATCGTGTTGTTCCGTTATATGTAACAACAGGACTGTCATCATCGTGTTGTTCCGTTATATGTAACAAAGGGACCACCATCATTGTGTTCCGTTATATGTTAAAAGAGACCACCATCATCATTGTGTTATTCCTTTATATGTTACAAAGGGACCACCATCATTGTGTTGTTTTGTTATATGTTACAAAGAGACCACCATCATTATGTTCCGATATATGTTAAAAGAGACCACCATCATCATTGTGTTCCGATATATGTTAAAAGAGACCACCATCATCATTGTGTTATTCCTTTATATGTTACAAAGGGACCACCATCATTGTGTTGTTTTGTTATATGTTACAAAGAGACCACCATCATTGTGTTCCGTTATATGTTAAAAGAGACCACCATCATCATTGTGTTCCGATATATGTTAAAAGAGACCACCATCATCATTGTGTTATTCCTTTATATGTTACAAAGGGACCACCATCATTGTGTTGTTTTGTTATATGTTACAAAGAGACCACCATCATTGTGTTGTTTTGTTATATGTTACAAAGAGACCACCATCATTGTGTTCCGTTATATGTTAAAAGAGACCACCATCATTGTATTGTTTTGTTATATGTTACAAAGGGACCACCATCATTGTGTTGTTTTGTTATATGTTACAAAGGGACCACCATCATTGTGTTGTTTTGTTATATGTTACAAAGAGACCACCATCATCGTGTTGTTCCGTTATGTTACAAAGGGACCATCATCGCCGTGTTGTCTCGTTATATGTTATAAAGGGACTATCAACATCGTGTTGTCTCGTTATATGTAACAAAGGGACTATCATCATCGTGTTGTTCTATGTTACAAAGGGACCATTATCATTGCGTTGTTCCATTATATGTTACAAAGGGACCATCATCATCGTGTTGTTCCATTATATTTTACATAAGGGACCATCATCATCATGTTGTTCCTTTATATGTTACATAAGGGACCACCATCATCATGTTGTTCCATTATATGTTACAAAGGGACCACCATCATCATGTTGTTCCATTATATGTTACAAAGGAACCGTCATCATCATGTTGTTCCATTATATGTTACAAAGGGACCATCATCATAGTGTTGTCTCATTATTTGTTACAAAGGGACCACCATCATCGTGTTCCGTTATATGTTACAAAGGGACCATTATCATTGCGTTGTTCCGTTATATGTTACAAAGAGACCACCATCATCGTGTTGTTCCGTTATATGTTACAAAGGGACCATTGTCATTGCGTTGTTCCATTATATGTTACAAAGGGACCACCATCATCGTGTTATTCCATTATATGTTACAAAGGGACCACCATCATAGTGTTGTCTCATTATTTGTTACAAAGGGACCACCATAATCGTGTTCCGTTATATGTTACAAAGGGACCATTATCATTGCGTTGTTGCATTATATGTTACAAAGTGACATCCTCATTGTGTTGTTCCATTATATGTTACAAAGTGACATCCTCATCGTGTTGTTCCATATATGTAACAAAGGGACCGTCATCATCATCATGTTCTGTTACATGTTACAACCTATTCTCTCTCTTCTCCCCCCCCCCCCCTATTTTTTATCCTGTAGAATGTTTTTGATGTTTTCGCATCGTTCCTATTAGGATTTCCTTATATTCCTATACAGAAAGATGGAAATAAATGCTATGACAACTGGATAATACAGTGATCAGAATGCGTATGCAATAGAACCCACATGGCAGATAAAACAAGGGAGGCACCTCAGATATCTGGGGAACAGCATTATTGACAGGGCTGAATCATTGTTGCAAGGCAATAGGATGTCAGCAGCAGAGGAGGACCCCCATACATCTCAGTCAAATACAAGCTGAATGTTTTTTGTCTAAATTGTCCACTTAATCTTTGTTGTTGTAGATTTCAGATTACAATCGGTTTTTTTTTTTTTAATGTAATGTTATGTATAACTTGTATATTTCAGGAAAAGATAACTGCAAGCATACAGAGATGTGTTGATCTGCTGACCGGGCCTGTTGCTGGGGAAATAAATTGTTGTTTAATCGATAATTGGTTGAAAGTGTTAGTGATTTGTTGTCTGGTTAAGAGTTATTTGTTGTTAAAACTGATGTTTGGCTGGTAGTGATTTGTTGTCTGGTTGAGAGTTATTTGTTGTTAAAACTGATGTTTGGCTGGTAGTGATTTGTTGTCTGGTTGAGATAGTGTTAACGAGTTATTTGTTGTTAAAACTGATGTTTGGCTGGTAGTGATTTGTTGTCTGGTTGAGATAGTGTTAACGAGTTATTTGTTGTTAAAACTGATGTTTGGCTGGTAGTGATTTGTTGTCTGGTTGAGATAGTGTTAACGAGTTATTTGTTGTTAAAACTGATGTTTGGCTGGTAGTGATTTGTTGTCTGGTTGAGATAGTGTTAACGAGTTATTTGTTGTTAAAACTGATGTTTGGCTGGTAGTGATTTGTTGTCTGGTTGAGATAGTGTTAACGAGTTATTTGTTGTTAAAACTGATGTTTGGCTGGTAGTGATTTGTTGTAGCAAACTGTCAAGTTTGTTGGGGAATACTTGTCACATGTTATACCATCCCTGATGTATGACTCGTCTCGAACCTGAAATAGCAGCACAGGTTACAGATGTTCATATTAACCAAGCATAACAACATAGGTCGAATAACAAACACATTGACAAACATAAACACATTTTAACCAAAATAAAAATATCCGATGGGTGGATTCTACTGTGTTGTATGCAATACACATAAGTAAATGGGGGGGGGGGGGGGGGGGGGATCTTGTGACTGTTGAATACATGTTTATGTGTTTACTATGTTTACTGTTACTATGGCTCCAGGGGTTGCCTATCTGTTTATAATGGTAGGAGGTGCAGTTAGGTTTACAGACCTGACAAGTGCACGCACAGTAACTGAAAGAAAGGAAAACCAAGTTGCCATCATCTAGTACAACACTCAGATGCAGACACGCCTTTATTTGATGATGACTGCACAACTAAACAGCATCAGAAATGACAGCAATCACAATTGGACTGGTTAAATAACTGGTGCAGAAACCAATATTTGCTTCTGAACCAGCCCAGGGTACACTCCACAATAATAATTCAAAATCAAACAGTTGGAATACATTTCATCATCTAATTAGTTCACAATATACAATCTCCTCATCCAGTCACCATTTCCTCTTCTACACTGAGGTATTGTTATAACTCAGTCTCTTATTTCCTCTTCTACCCTGGCTGTAGTGATACCTCAGTCTCTTATTTCCTCTTCTACCCTGGGGTATTGTTGTAACGCAGTTTCTAATTTCCTCTTCTACCCTGGGATGTAGTGATACCTTAGTCTCCTATTTCCTTTTCTACCCTGGGGTATTGTTATAACTCAGTCTCTTTTTTCCTTGGGGTGTGATCATACCTGTCTCTTATTTCCTCTTCTACCCTGGGCTGTAGTGATACCTGTTTTATTTCCCTGGGGTGTGGTGATACCTCAGTCTCTAATTTCCCTGGGGTGTAGTGATACCTCAGTCTCTTATTTCCCTGGGGTGTGGTGATACCTGTCTCTAATTTCCCTGGGGTGTAGTGATATCTCAGTCTCTAATTTCCCTGGGGTGTAGTGATATCTTCGTCTCTAATTTCCCTGGGGTGTAGTGATATCTCAGTCTCTTATTTCCCTGGGGTGTAGTGATACCTCAGTCTTTAATTTCCCTGGGGTGTAGTGATACCTCAGTCTCTAATTTCCCTGGGGTGTAGTGATATCTCAGTCTCTTATTTCCCTGGGGTGTGGTGATATATCTGTCTCTTATTTCCCTGTGGTGTAGTGATATATCTGTCTCTTATTTCCCTGGGGTGTGGTGATATATCTGTCTCTTATTTCCCTGTGGTGTGGTGATATATCTGTCTCTTATTTCCCTGTGGTGTAGTGATATATCTGTCTCTTATTTCCCTGGGGTGTAGTGATATATCTGTCTCTTATTTCCCTGGGGTGTGGTGATATATCTGTCTCTTATTTCCCTGTGGTGTAGTGATATATCTGTCTCTTATTTCCCTGGGGTGTGGTGATATATCTGTCTCTTATTTCCCTGGGGTGTAGTGATATATCTGTCTCTTATTTCCCTGGTGTGTGGTGATATCTGAGTCTCTTATTTCCCTGGGGTGTGGTGATATCTCAGTCTCCTGTTTCCCTGGGGTGTGGTGATATCTGAGTCAGTTATTTCCCTGGGGTGTGGTGATATCTCAGTCTCCTGTTTCCTTGGGGTGTGGTGTTATCTCAGTCTCCCATTCCCTCTTCTATCTTGGCATGCAGGGACAATTCATGATCTTGTTTGATTTAAATATTATAGATGGCAGGTGCTCTACTCTGTGCTCTTGCCCACAGACAACTGTCTAGGCACCAACACAGATTAACTCTCTTGTACCGTCACAGGACTGGGCAGGTGTCACATGACTAGGTGTGTGTGCTAACCCTCCCTGCCTTTATGTTTTCCCAATGGATTTAATTATTCAGAAAGTAGAACATTTTAAGCATTTCTTTAGAATGGAACCAATGTAAAGACAAGTGAGAAATAAAGATACATGTGTCTGTACAGTCACCACCGGTGAGTGCAGTTAGCAGCACCATTAATGGGCAAATATAAATAAGACTACGACCACAACGGGCCAGTTCTGTGAACACCAGTGTAATAACATGTATGTTCCCATGGCAATGAGAAGGTATTTTGACAGTAAACAACGGAATATTGAGGTAATATCCAGGAATCAGAATCGAAATATGGCAAAATAATATTTGATATATGAATATATTTAGAGGTGATCAAATCTCAGGTCTAGCAAAGAAGAAAAAACTCAGTTGAAAAAACTGATTTGGCTAATGTAAGTCACCTATCCTAAAATCTGTCACATCTCTGCAAAATGGTGATCTGACTAATGTCACTAACAGATCTGTAAAATTATGACTTTGTAAATGTCTGTCACAGATCTATAAAATGTTGATTTGATGTAGCAGTTACAGATCTATAAAACAGTGATCTTGATGTGACAGTCACAGATCTATAAAATGATTTGATGTAGCAGTTACAGATCTATAAAACAGTGATCTTGATGTGACAGTCACAGATCTATAAAATGGTGATTTGATGTCTGACACAGATCTATAAAATGGTGATTTGATGTCTGACACAGGTCTAGAAAATGGTGATTTGAAGTCTGACACAGGTCTAGAAAATGGTGATTTGACGTCTGACACAGGTCTAGAAAATGGCGATTGGATGTCTGTCACAGTTCTATAAAATAGTGATTTGATGTGGCAGTCACAGATCTAGAAAATGGTGATTGGATGTCTATCACAGATCTATGAAATGGTGATTTGATGTCTGTCACAGGTCTAGAAAATGTGATTGGATGTCAGTCACAGATCTATAAAATAGTGATTTGATGTGGCAGTCACAGATCTATAAAATGGTGATTGGATGTCTATCACAGATCTATGAAATGGTGATTTGATGTCTGTCACAGGTCTAGAAAATGTGATTGGATGTCAGTCACAGATCTATAAAATAGTGATTTGATGTGGCAGTCACAGATCTAGAAAATGGTGATTTGATGTCTGTCACAGATCTATAAGTGGTAATTTGATGTCAGTCACAGTTCTATAAAATAGTCATTGGATGTCTGTCACAGATCTAGAAAATGGTGATTGGATGTCTGTCACAGATTTATAAAATGGTGATTGGATGTTTGTCAGATCTAGAAAATGGTGATTTGATGTGGCAGTCACAAATCTAGAAAATAGTGATTTGATGTCTGTCACAGGTCTATAAGTGGTAATTTGATGTCTGTCACAGATCTATAAGTGGTAATTTGATGTCTGTCACAGGTTTATAAGTGGTAATTTGATGTCTGTCACAGATCTATAAGTGGTAATTTGATGTCTGTCACAGGTCTATAAGTGGTAATTTGATGTCTGTCACAGATCTATAAGTGGTAATTTGATGTCTGTCACAGATCTATAAGTGGTAATTTGATGTCTGTCACAGATCTATAAGTGGTAATTTGATGTCTGTCACAGATCTATAAGTTGTAATTTGATGTCTGTCACAGATCTATAAGTGGTAATTTGATGTCTGTCACAGATCTATAAAAAAAAGTTTTTTTTTTTTTTTGGGGGGGGGGGGGGGGGGTGTGGCAGTCATAGATCTGTAAAATGGTGATTTCATGTTTGTCTCAGGTCTATAAAGCGTTTTTTTTAAATATTAATTTCAGATTCATAATCTATATAATTGTGATCCGAAATGTGTCAACAGATCTGTAAAAATTGTGAATTAAAATGTGACTCCCTTTTTTTTTTTTTTTTTAAGAAACCATGAATTTGTAATCCTTTGGCTCTGTACTCTGGATATCGCAACCCTTCGGCCTTGATTCCATGATAGGTACCATAAATGTGGCTTTTCTGCCTATCCTCCTGGGTGAACCCTGACCACAAGGAGTTTGTCACCCAGTCGCCGCGCAGTCATGTTTAACCAACTACGCTAGCGAGCCGCTGGGCAGTGACAGATCTGGTGTCTCTCACAGATGATTATAATGCCACGCCATCAGTTACTTAACCCTACCAGACCGCAGGCCCGATTTTCCGGGAATTTTCTAACCTGACACTATACCGCTGGCCCCATTTTTTGGGAATTTGCGTAATGCGTGACACAGACTAAAAATAACCAGCTAATCGCCATCAGACTTCATGGTTAGTCATTGCGAATGACTTCCCTGTGCGTTGAGATTTCTATGTGTTGTTTGATGTGAAGAAAATTCTCAATGAAACGAGCGGCTTCGACAAGAAAGTGATGTAGGTCTAGGCTTTTTACAGTCCAACAGGTGATCAATACTTTGGTTAATTCAGACTGAATACGTTCATGAAGAATGCGTTCCCAGTTGAAGTGACACAGTCAGTGAGAGCTAGAGTGAGGAGGAGAATTAGGAAAATTATTGATTTAAAACTAGATCGATAGTAAGAGAAGGGGGCGTGTCCCTCAAACAGCAACATCTGGTGCTTACTTTGTGAAACAAGACTGATCCTACTAGGTGGATTGGCACACAGAGGTGGAAGATTGGCGCTAGATGAAAGGTAAACCTATTTTCTACAATGTCTCCAAGTTTTATCTTATTCTAACCACCTGTTTGCATGTAACTAATTTTTTTATACATCATGTTGGTTTTTTTGTGTTAGTGCCCAGGAGCTCAGGTTATAGGGACAGTTAGGTTCAGGGCCTCAGGTCTGGTAGGGTTAAAAAAAAAGGTAAAGAGAAACAAAAACTATACACAATGATTTTATCTGCTACGAAGAAGAACTAGTCATGTACATGGTAATCTAACAGCTGGGGAACAAACAGAGAAGAACTAGTCATTTACATGGTGATCTAGCAGCTGGGGAACAGAGAAGAACTAGTCATGCATATGGTAATCTAACAGCTGGGGTACAAACAGAAGAACTAGTCATGTACATGGTGATCTAACAGCTGGGGAACAAACAGAAGAACAAGTCATGTATATGGTAATCTAACAGCTGGGGAACAAACAGAGAACTAGTCATGTACATGGTAATCTAGCAGTCAGTGAACAAACACAAGAACTAGTCATGTACATGGTAATCTAGCAGTGAGGGAACAAACAGAAGAACTAGTCATGCATATGGTAATCTAACAGCTGGGGTACAAACAGAAGAACTAGTCATGTACATGGTGATCTAACAGCTGGGGAACAAACAGAAGAACAAGTCATGTATATGGTAATCTAACAGCTGGGGAACAAACAGAGAACTAGTCATGTACATGGTAATCTAACAGCTGGGGAACAAACAGAAGAACTAGTCATGTACATGGTAATCTAGCAGTCAGTGAACAAACACAAGAACTAGTCATGTACATGGTAATCTAGCAGTGAGGGAACAAACAGAAGAACTAGTCATGTACATGGTAATCTAGCAGTGAGGGAACAAACAGAAGAACTAGTCATGTACATGGTAATCTAGCAGTGAGGGAACAAACAGAAGAACTAGTCATGTACATGGTAATCTAGCAGTGAGGGAACAAACACAAGAACTAGTCATGTACATGGTAATCTAGCAGTTAGGGAACAAACAGAAGAACTAGTCATGCATATGGTAATCTAACAGCTGGGGTACAAACAGAAGAACTAGTCATGTATATGGTAATCTAACAGCTGGGGAACAAACAGAAGAACTAGTCATGTACATGGTAATCTAACAGCTAGGGTACAAACAGCGAACTAGTTGTGTAATCATACATTTTACTATTAAAGAACAAACAGAAAGATCTGATGTCTGTCACAAGGAAGGAGGATAAGAGAATTAAGGATCTCTGTTGAGTCTGCTCTGATGCACTTTGTGAGAAAGATACAGTTTTAGATAAATAGTTCCCAGTGTGGGTTCCAAGAATCAGTTTTAGCTAAATAGTTCTACCTGTGTGTGTTCCAAGATACACTTTTAGATAAACAGTTTCCCTGTGTGTGTTCCAAGATACAGTTTTAGATAAACAGTTTCCCTGTGTGTGTTCCAAGATACAGTTTTAGATAAACAGTTTCCCTGTGTGTGTTCCAAGATACAGTTTTAGATAAACAGTTTCCCTGTGTGTGTTCCAAGATACACTTTTAGATAAACAGTTTCCCTGTGTGTGTTCCAAGATACACTTTTAGATAAACAGTTCCCCGTTTGGGTTGCAAAGATACACTTTTAGATAAACAGTTTCCCTGTGTGTGTTCCAAGATACACTTTTAGATAAACAGTTCCCCGTTTGGGTTGCAAAGATACACTTTTAGATAAACAGTTTCCCTGTGTGGGTTGCAAAGATACACTTTTAGATAAACAGTTTCCCTGTGTGGGTTGCAAAGATACACTTTTAGATAAACAGTTTCCCTGTGTGGGTTGCAAAGATACACTTTTAGATAAACAGTCCCCCGTGTGGGTTGCAAAGATACACTTTTAGATAAACAGTTTCCCTGTGTGGGTTGCAAAGATACACTTTTAGATAAACAGTTTCCCTGTGTGGGTTGCAAAGATACACTTTTAGATAAACAGTTTCCCTGTGTGGGTTCCAAGATCTTGGTTCTGGGTAAAAAAAAGTTACACTGCTGCTCAACAATAAAATGTGACTAATTAGGATATTGCTAATATCAGATATGTTGGTCTCAAAGGTGTAGGTTTCACTGCCTAGCTGTAAACCACAACAAATAATTGTGAGTGAAACTATAAACAAGTCCTCTAGAACTTGCCACCCACCAGCACCTCTGCTGCATGCTGGGACTTTACCATTTGGCATAGTCATTCTTGTTTGATCTTTGCAGGCAACACGTATAAGATTGTTAAAAAATGTGCATCACAAACATAAAACGGGTTGTCTACAGACATTAATTAAGAAAATAATTACTAAAAATAAATAATGACATAAGGCCAAATAATTATGACACAACAATCAGGCATAAGTTTGAACACATTAGAATAACAAATTGCAGAACAAGCCACTTCTAGTTTGATTTGTACTCTGACCTTTTGTACTGATCAAGTGTTCACCTGGCAATGGACACTGATTTGTGTGGCTTTCTGTTCACTGGAAGGAAGGGGTTCGGTTTCAGTCTCAAATGTGGAGACAGTTCAAAGCAGTGAAGGACCAGGTTTTTAGCTGACATTGACAACAAGCTGGCATTACACTGCTAATGACCTATGATTCCCCAGTAGGTTGGCGGAATGCTGTCCCAGAAACTGACTAGTTTACTGCAATAGATATGTTCTCCGAGGTCGACCGTCTGAAATGGGTACTAAGTAATCACCTGGGAAGTAAAAGCAGCTAGCACGAGTCTGCATCACCAATTGACAGCCGACTGGTCTATACAATTATGAGTTGAGCATCATATGCTCAAAGTGTTACTGGTATAACAAGTATCCTTGACCTTCATTTGGCTATGAATATGTTACTAATCCTAGCCATTGCTAGTCAGGATAATTACAATCTGGCATAGGCTCTGAAGAGAAAGATCCATCCCCTGGCAACCCAACTGCATATGCCAGGAAACTGTCATGGCTGAAGCTTCTGTATCATGATTACATAAAGCAAGCTGCAACAGAAACAAACCAACAAAACAACAAACAAGACTGCATAATGGCATATAACAAAGTCAGAATGACTGCAACTCAAGGGTCAAATATACATAAATTTGCAACATTTAAAATAAAAACACAGGAACTCAATCAACTTAACTTGCAATGACAGTAAAAACTTATTAACACAAAATCCAAGGAAACAAAAACTGAATGCGTTAACAAAGATGTCTGCTAACCGGGGATGAAAAATAATAGATCTCTGCTAGGATCAACATTGTGTTCATGTTAGTTAGCCGTGTTCTTTCTGAAGCAAGTTCAAGTTAATCAGATTTTACTTTACATGAACTGCAGTCCAACATCAACAAGCCATTTTTAATTGTCATAAAGAAAATGTCCTCTGCCAGGCCACTTAGCTGGCCTACATTTTCTCAGGCCTCATCACCATCATCATGTGCCTTGCCATTAGGCCTACTGCCAAGTTAGAAGACCTTGCTAATATTTCAGACTGGGGTCCATATCAGATACATTGAGAGAATTTGCTTATAACATCTAGTCAGAAGATTCTTTAACAGATAAACTGACAGACCCGCATATCAGGATTTAGTACATTTCAGACGCATCAAAAGACCTCGCTAACATCAGGTTGTAGTCCTTGTAAGACACACTGACAGACGTCACTAACATATCAGGTTGTAGTCCATATAAGACACACTGACAGACGTCACTAACATATCAGGTTGTAGTCCATATAAGACACACTGACAGATGTCACTAACATATCAGGTTGTAGTCCATATAAGACACACTGACAGATGTCACTAACATATCAGGTTGTAGTCCATATAAGACACACTGACAGATGTCACTAACATATCAGGTTGTAGACCATATAAGACACACTGACAGATGTCACTAACATATCAGGTTGTAGTCCATATAAGACATACTGACAGATGTCACTAACATATCAGGTTGTAGTCCATATAAGACACACTGACAGATGTCACTAACATATCAGGTTGTAGTCCATATAAGACACACTGACAGATGTCACTAACATATCAGGTTGTAGACCATATAAGACACACTGACAGATGTCACTAACATATCAGGTTGTAGTCCATATAAGACACACTGACAGATGTCACTAACATATCAGGTTGTAGTCCATATAAGACACACTGACAGATGTCACTAACATATCAGGTTGTAGTCCATATAAGACACACTGACAGATGTCACTAACATATCAGGTTGTAGACCATATAAGACACACTGACAGATGTCACTAACATATCAGGTTGTAGTCCATATAAGACACACTGACAGATGTCACTAACATATCAGGTTGTAGTCCATATAAGACACACTGACAGATGTCACTAACATATCAGGTTGTAGTCCATATAAGACACACTGACAGATGTCACTAACATATCAGGTTGTAGACCATATAAGACACACTGACAGATGTCACTAACATATCAGGTTGTAGTCCATATAAGACACACTGACAGATGTCACTAACATATCAGGTTGTAGTCCATATAAGACACACTGACAGACGTCACTAACATATCAGGTTGTAGTCCATTTAAGACACACTGACAGATGTCACTAACATATCAGGTTGTAGTCCATTTAAGACACACTGACAGACGTCACTAACATATCAGGTTGTAGTCCATATAAGACACACTGACAGATGTCACTAACATATCAGGTTGTAGTCCATTTAAGACACACTGACAGACGTCACTAACATATCAGGTTGTAGTCCTTGTAAGACACATCAACACAGCTTGCTAACACATCCTGTTGTGGTCAATATCAGACATAGTGACACACTTCTTCACTAATACGACACAACAGGCCACAGCCATCAAGTAAATCACAACCATATATATAATACGCCCGGAAACAGGCTGCCCTTTCACCTAAACGATAGACAAAGAATCATATAAAATAACATTGGCGCTTATGGATGCTATGCTCTGCTCACTTTCATCCATGTGGCAATGATAAACTTCCAGTTTCAAAGATGTCATCAAACAGGCAACAACCATGTGGCAATGACAAACTTCCAGTTTCAAAGATCTCATCAAACAAGCAACAACCATGTGTGGATTCCAGTGGGTCCCATTTAGGGGAGGGGTAGATCCACTGCCCCCCCCCCCCCCCCAAGAGCGTATCATAAAAAGTGACTGGATGAGTTGAGCAGAACAGTTTAGATATAAACCAAAACACATCTTTTAAGGTGGAACACAGGAAAAGGAGAATAAACTGTGCTCCTCACTCTCCCCCCCCCCCCCCCCCCCCCCCAAATAATTCTCATAGAATGTCAAAAATGGATGGCTGTGGCGTACAGGAAAGCGCTTGCCAAATACCACAAGCAGTGTGATGACAGAAGAAGACAAACCTGAAGCAACTGATGGAACTGGAAGTCATTGGAACTGCTGAAACACAAACAACTCAATGACTAACTTACCATCTCAATGACTAACTCACCATCTCAGTGACCAACTCACCATCTCAATGACCAACTCACCATCTCAATGACCAACTCACCATCTCAATGACCAACTCACCATCTCAATTACCAACTCACCATCTCAATGACCAACTCACCATCTCAATGACGAACTCAATAATCAACTCAACATCTCAATAACCAACTCAATAACCAACTCAAAATCTCAATGACCAACTCACCATCTCAATGACCAACTCAATAACCAACTCATCTCAATGACCAACTCACCATCTCAATGACCAACTCAACATCTCAATGACCAACTCACCATCTCAATGACCAACTCACCATCTCAATGACTAACTCGTGGTTTCTTTGTGTCATTTTGTCCCTCATGCTCTCAGAACAGTGAGTTCCAGCCATGTAGGATAGAACCGGGTACAATGAAGTTTAACAGCTTAAAACCTTTGAAGTTCTTGATTGCAACATCTCACACAATCATAATCCCTTTACATTACATCAAAGTACTTCAGTTAAGGACATTTCTTTCTACCACACACATACATATGTAACAACAATAACAAATAATAATATTAATAATCATGAATTCTGTGTTCATTGGCTCACAAGTGGCAGAGATAACGAGGACATCAATGAACACAATAAATATTTGCAATTTAAAAACAGAACCATTGAGAATGTTCTTTGTGTGTGAATGATTGTTGTCGTCGCCATGACTAGGTACAAAAAGTATACATCTTCTCTAGTCTCATGGAATAACTCAACGGCAAATGTACAAATATATATCATCATACAAAAATAGATGTCAATGCATACCTTGTCAACAAAACCACATATAAATTGGGAACTGAGAGCACATAGCAAGATTTGAACAGTTCACAAACTGAGATTTGAAACTATACCAGTAATTACTGTCTATAACTGTGGCAGCCTGGAATAAATAACATTAGACATAGATAAATTGTTCTCCTTTTAAGTCTCAAGCAACATTTCACCTGTCACTGGCCATTTCCTGTGTCCCAAACATGTGAATTGTTACACTTAGCCAGCATCAACTACAGATACTGCTGCTCTAGCAGCAGCTTCCTTGTCTGCAGCAGCACAGGAATACACTGCAGTGTTTGTGGCATTATTTCATTCAACAAATCAGTGAATGGGAATAGACCACAAGACCAAGGAGTAGATGGAGAGAATATCATTGCAGACCTACAAACACTTGGAGTCGCCAACCAAATGGAAGGGAAAAGCCAGTCACAGAGATGAATGTTGGTGGATGATTTTTGCAGCAATAAACCTTAAAGGCCCAAAATGTTGGAGAAGGAGGAGGATTACATGAAAGTGAAACCTCCAAATGCTAGAGAAGAAGGAAGATTTCATGAATCATGAAAGTGAAACCTCCAAATGCTGGAGAAGAAGGAAGATTTCATGAAACATGAAAGTGAAACCTCCAAATGCTGGAGAAGGAGGAGGATTTCATGAAACATGAAAGTTAAACCTCCAAATGCTGGAGAGGAAGGAGGATTACATGAAAGTGAAACCTCCAAATGCTGGAGAAGAAGGAGGATTTAATGATACATGAAAGTGA
The DNA here is from genome assembly GCA_905116865.2 of Candidula unifasciata. NCBI lineage: Eukaryota > Metazoa > Mollusca > Gastropoda > Stylommatophora > Geomitridae > Candidula > Candidula unifasciata. The sequence goes on from CAJHNH020007223.1 coordinate 390,994, forward strand.
AACCTCCAAATGCTGGAGAAGGATTTCATGAAACATGAAAGTGAAACCTTCAAATGCTGGAGAAAGAGGATTTCATGAAAGTGAAACCCCCAAATTGTGGAAGAGTCAAATAATACTGGTAATGACACTGGGAAATGGATTAAATTTTTGTTGTTTTTGCGTCACTTACTCTGAGATTACAAAAGAGTCAAGAGAACTTACGGCCATACAATGAAGATGGATGTTAAGACTGCCACACTCTGCAAATAAATGTACAGCCCAGTTTTGAAAACAAGAAGAGGGGTGAGAAAGAAAAGGTTGCACAGCCCTGAGGCAGTGAGGAAAACTGCAAAATAGACTACATATTCTGACACCATACAGCCTGGGTGTTTGGGGAGACAGGTGGGTCACACAAGCCGTGATGTGGGAAAATGGGTGAATCACAAAAGCCTTAATGTGTGGAGAGTGGGGCAATGGGTCAGAATTCCCAGATATCAGGACAGTCTTGATGTGTGGAGAGTGGGGCAATGGGTCAGAATTCCCAGATATGAGGACAGTCTTGATGTCCAAGTGTGGGTTCTACAGTCCACATTTAGGGACAGCCCTGTAGCCCAGACGTGGGGTGAGGGTCAGCTCATACACCCTAGATGTGGATCCAGCCACACAGCCCACATGTGGGAAGGGTAGCAGATCATGCAACTTCATGTATGGCCAGCCACACAGCCCACGTGTGGGAATGGTAGCAGATCAAGCAACTTCATGTATGGCCAGCCGCACAGCCCACGTGTGGGAATGGTAGCAGATCAAGCAACTTCATGTATGGCCAGCCACACAGCCCACGTGTGGGAAGGGTAGCAGATCATGCAATTTCATGTATGGCCAGCCACACAGCCCACGTGTGGGAAGGGTAGCAGATCATGCAACTTCATGTATGGCCAGCCACACAGCCCACGTGTGGGAAGGGTACCAGATCAAGCAACTTCATGTATGGCCAGCCACACAGCCCACGTGTGGGAAGGGTACCAGATCAAGCAACTTCATGTATGGCCAGCCACATAGCCCACATGTGGGAAGTTTAGCAGATCAAGCAACTTCATGTATGGCCAGCCACATAGCCCACGTGTGGAAAGGGAGGCAGATCAAGCATCTTTATGTATGGCCAGCCACACAGCCCACGTGTGGGAAGGGTAGCAGATCAAGCAACTTCATGTATGGCCAGCCACATAGCCCACATACAAGACTTTTCTGTCACCAGTGTAGACAACTAGTTCTACAGCAATGATCTTTACAACATGAGTTTCCCCAACAGAGCTGAACCACTGACAGCCTTCCAGATTTATGTTTTACCATCATACAATAAAAACAAATCCACTGGCAAAAAATTAAAGCACCAAAAAAAAAAACAACTAAAGATGTGATTAACAGATTCTTACACCAATCTAAATCTACATAAAAAAGAAAATATGCACATTATAATCTAACCAACAACACGTACATAATTACATACATATAGAAACATAATAAACAAACATAACACCCACATATGTGTATGTCTCTTTCAGTGCTTGTGTGATTATTCAACAGTCTTTCATACAAGAACCACATAGAAAGTACCACGTATAAATGTTGATAGTAGGTGCACAAATGACCTCTCTATGTTTCAGAACCTACAAAGGTAAACAAGAACTCACACAAAATTGCCAGATTTTCCCAACATTCCATCTGTGGTGTGCGCCAGGCTGGACATCAAACAGTTGCCATATTCACATTCAAATACGGAGGTGGTAGGTTTTCTTGGACACGTAAGAAAACAACATGGTAAAATAGTTTTAGGTGTGACGAGAGTAAAAGAGTCAGAACACTAATCCATGTAGTGTTTCCATGACCATTAAGGCAGTGAGACAGAGCACTCAGTGCTGAGTCTGTGTTGGGTGTAGATTATGACGACACACGTGACGAGGATTTCTACACTATCACCAGGCATCGGTGTAGCGGACGTCACATTCTTGAAGGGCTGGTAATTTCTCCTGTAACATAAATGACAACATTACAATTCTTTGTATACAAATGATAAAGTATAGTCTGCTATTGTTCATTTACAAAGTGGTGCCGATGTGAAAAAAATAATTGTATCTCACCTGTAGTGGAATATAAATGGATGAAATTATATTAATATTTACTTCATTCTTAACATTATGTCAGCCTGCCGCCCCCAAACAAGTAATTATAATGACTTTTTCTTTTCTTATTCAAGGTATATAAATATATGCTGATCCTTGCTGGATTGCTTTTTAAGAGTTATACAGTGTAAAGTTTAACCAATCAATCTTTCATAAAAACAGTTTTTGTTTTTCTGTTTTACCTAAATTCTCATGAAGACCACAACCACTACACTGAAAGTCTGGCTACACTGAAAGTCTGGCTACACTGAAAGTCTGGCTACACTGAAAGTCTGGCTACACTGAAAGTCTGGCTACACTGAAAGTCTGGCTACACTGAAAGTCTGGCTACACTGAAAGTCTGGCTACACTGAAAGTCTGGCTACACTGAAAGTCTGGCTACACTGAAAGTCTGGCTACACTGAAAGTCTGGCTACACTGAAAGTCTGGCTACACTGAAAGTCTGGCTACACTGAAAGTCTGGCTACACTGAAAGTCTGGCTACACTGAAAGTCTGGCTACAAGCTATTAAATGGTGTGCTGAATAGTTTCCTAGTTTGTGACAAGTTTCACATTGTAACTAATGTGGTTAGAGTTAGGGTCATTCATGTTGGTACTGTCAAATTTTGTTGCGTTATCTAACTAAAATTAAACAAGTGATGAAAATAACAAAGAAAACATTTGTTCAACTAGGTAGTCTAAATATTATTTATGTATAAAACATTTGACATCGAGATGGAAATAGGAACCCACGAGAAAAATCACTGACCCAGAATAAGAAACTACTGAGAGATTATTGAAAATACAGCGGCTTTAATTTCTATTGTAAATTCATATTCTGGTATATTGTGGATTCTAGTTATAATCTATATACAGTAGAGCATGCTGATTCAATGACACCCGTTATTTCTAAACTAAATATTACATACAGACTGCTAACTTTACAACATCCATTATTTCTAAACTATACATTACATACAGAGTGTTGACTCAATGACATCTATTAGTTCTAAACTATACTATACATGTGCTTGTCTAGCTAAGCTAGACTGTGACTCCTGTAGACAGACCACATGACCTACCTTCAAGCCCTCAAACGTCAGTGCAGACAGGTTGGTACTGTTCAAGTTGAGTTTACGCAGGCTCTTCATGGCTGTGGGAAACAAAGTAGACATATCACACAATTGTATTTTTACACATTTATTTTCTGAGCAAGAAGAACAGACAGAAAAATAATGACAGAGAGAAAAATAAAGAGACCAACATACAGAAAACCAAAAGGATGAATCAGCAATGAAGACAATGAATAATAAAATGAACACAGAGAAAATATTGAACAAAGGGGGTGGGGATGATTAACGACACACACATGCACGTACACACACACGCACACATTCAAATAGCCACACACTCATTTGCATACACACACATAAAGAAAAGGAAGGAAGGGAAACATGCAGCAAAGACAAACCACATAATGAAGTGAGAAAACCAAAAATAGAGAGAATGAGTCTGTAGACACATCTAGCAAGGAATACAACTAAATGTTCTTTTAACCATGAATGTCAGAATGACATCAAAGGCACCCGTTTTTAACCCAGAATCTGAAATGACAATAGTTTTTTTATAGATTCTTTTAACAGAACATGACTCGCTGACAAATTAAAAAAAAACAAAAAAAACATAGGCAATTCAGTAATACTGAAATAAATTGTGAGGAATCATAATAAACACACAGACAAGCAAATGTACGAAGGAAAATAAAATGTCCACAATATAAAACAGACGAACAGAAAAAGCCAACACATCTCCAAATACCAACCAACAAACACACATTTTTTTCTTCTTATCGTTTACTGGTTGTAAAGTCTGGCGGAAAGCTCTGGTTGTTCATCCACTTCTGGACTTCGGTCTTGATCCAGAACTTGAGCATTGCAAGCACATCCATTTTACATATCTGGCTTATTTGTATGCAGACTGTTGGTTCCTTAGATGTGGGCAGATGGACCTCAGACTTTAGAGGAAACATCCCTAATTATTCGCCTCCCACAATACGTCTGGGGGTGGGGGGTATTGGGGAGAGGGGGGAATGAGTCTATTATTTGTTCACCAAAACATTCAGGGTGACTAATTAGGGGAGTTTCCTTTGAAGTGAGAATGCATTTTCCTAAGAGGTAGGGAACCAACAGTCTGCATACAAATAAGCCCCGTCTGTACAACAACAATGCATGCAAAACTCAGGTTCTGGAACAAGACCACAAGTGGACAACAAGCAGATTTTCCCTGAACCCACACAGGGGACACACATATCAACATACAAACTATTCAACCACATATCAACATACAAACTATTCAACCACATATCAACATACAAACTATTCAACCACATATCAACATACAAACTATTCAACCACATAACAACATACAAACAATTTAACCACACATCAAAAAACAAAAAAATTCAACCACATAAAAAAACATACAAACAAAAACAAAACCAAAAAAAATCAACATAAAAAACAATTTAAAAACAAAATCAACATACAAAAATTCAATAAAAAAAAAAACATACAAAAATTTAACCACATATCAACATACAAACTAAAAAAAACCACATAACAACATACAAAAAAATTTAACCAATATCAACATAAAAAAACTATTCAAAAAACAAAAAAACAAAAAAAAACAAAAACCAAATAAAACATACAAAACTAAAAAAAAAAAATAACAACATACAAAAAATTTAACCAAAATATCAACATAATAAAACTATTTAACCACATAACAACATAAAAAAAAAAAAAACCACAAAACAACATACAAAAAAAAAAAAAAAAAAAACAAAATAAAAAAAACAAAACAAAAAACAAATCAACAAACAAACTAAAAAACCACAAATCAAAATACTAAAAATAAAAACACATAACAAAAAAAAAAACAAACTATTCAACAACATAAAAACAACAAAAAAAAAAAAAACAAAAAAAACAAAAAAAAAATTTAACCACATATCAAAATAAAAAACTAAAAAACCACATAAAAAAAAAAAACTAAACTAAAAAACCACATAACAAAATAAAAAAAAAAAAAAAACACAAAAAAAACATAAAAAAAAAAAAAACCAAAAAAAAAACAAAACAAAAAACTATTTAAATAAAAAAAAAAAAAAAAAAAAAAAATTCAACCACAAAAAAAAAAAATAAAAACTAAAAAAAAAAATACAAAAAAACAAAAAAAAACTATTCAACCACAAAATAAAACATAAAAAAACTATTCAACCACATAAAAACACAAAAAAAAATTAAAAAACACATCAACAAACAAACTATTCAACCACATAAAAACAAACAAAAAATAAAAAACAACAAATCAACAAAAAAACTATTCAAAAAACAAAACAAAATACAAAACTATTTAAACAAAAAATCAACAAAAAAAAAATAACACAAACAAAACAACAAACAAACAAAAAAAACAAAAATCAAAAAACAAAAACAAACAAAAACACATAACAAACAAAAAAAAAAAAAACCACACATACAACATACAAAAACAAAAAAAAACAAACAACAAAAAAAAAAAAAAAAACCAAAACATCAACCAACAAAAAAAAAAACACAAAACAAAAAACATACAAACTAAACAAAAAAACATAAAAACAAACAAAACAAACAAAAAAAAAACAAACATACAAAACAAAAAAAACACAAAAAAAAAAACATAAAAAAAAAAAAAAAAAAAACAAAAAAAACAAAAAAAAAATTCAACCACATAACAACAAACAAACTAAAAAAAAAACAATAAAACAAAAAAAAAAAAAAAAAAAACAAAAAAAAAAACAAAAAAAAAAAAAAAAAAAAATAAAACAAAAAAAAAAACCAAATATCAAAAAATACAAAAAAAACAAACAAAAAACAACAAAAAAAAAAAAAAAACCACATAACAACAAAACAAAAAAAAAAAAAAAAAACACACACAACAAAAAAACACAAACAAAAAAAAACCAAAAACAAAAAAAAAACAATTCAACACAAAAAACAACAAAAAAAAAAAAAAAAAAAAAACAACAAACAAACTTTTCAAAAACAAAACAACAAAAAAAAAATTCAAAACCACAAAAAAAAAACAAAAAAAACAAAAAAAACACATAACAACAAACAAAAAAAAAAAAAACAAAACAAACAAAAACAAAAAAAAAAAAAAAAAACACATAACAACAAAAAAAAAAAAAAAACAAAAATAACAAAAAAAAAAAAAAAAAAAAAAACCACACAAAAACAAAAAAAAAAAAAAACCAAAAATCAACATAAAAAAACTATTCAAAAAAAAAAAACATAAAAACAAAAAACCACAAAAATCAAAAACACAAAAAAAAAAAAAAAAACAAAAAAAAAAAAAAAAAAAAAAATTCAAAAAAAAACAAAAAAAAAAAAAAAAAAAAAAAACAAAAAAAAACAACAAAAAAACAAACCAAATAACAACAAAAACAAACAAAAAAAACACATAAAAACAAAAAAAAACAAAAAACCAAAAAACAACAAACACAAAATTCAAATACATAACAACATACAAACAATTCAACCACATATCAAAACAAAAAACAAACAAATACTAAATTCAACCAAAAAAAAAATACAAACTATTCAACCACATAACAACAAACAAAACTAAACAAAAACAACAAAAAAAAAATAAAACTAAACAAACCACATATCAACATACAAACTATTCAACACATAACAAAACAAAAAAATACAAACTAAACAAACACATATTCACAACAAACAAAAACAAAACAAAAACACACACAAAACATACAAACTATTCAACCACATATCAACATACAAACAAAAAAAACCACAAAATCAACATACAAAAAATTCAACCACATAACAACATACAAACTATTTAACCACAAATCAACATACAAACTAAAAAACAACAAAAACATACAAAACTATTCAAACAAACAAAAACAAACAATTTAACCACATATCAACATACAAACTATTCAACCACATAACAACATACAAACAATTTAACCACATATCAACATACAAACTATTCAACCACATAACAACATACAAACAATTTAACCACATATCAACATACAAACTATTTAACCACATAACAACATACTAACTATTCAACCACATAACAACATACAAACTATTCAACCACATAACAACATACAAACAATTTAACCACATATCAACATACAAACTATTTAACCACATATCAACATACTAACTATTCAACCACATATCAACATACAAACTATTCAACCACATAACAACATACAAACAATTTAACCACATATCAACATACAAACTATTCAACCACAGAACAATATACAAACAATTTAACCACATATCAACATACAAACTATTTAACCACATATCAACATACTAACTATTCAACCACATAACAACATACAAACTATTCAACCACATAACAACATACAAACAATTTAACCACATATCAACATACAAACTATTCAACCACAGAACAACATACAAACAATTTAACCACATATCAACATACAAACTTTTCAACCCCATAACAACATGCAAACAATTTAACCACATATCAACACACAAACTATTCAACCACATAACAACATACAAACAATTTAACCACATATCAACATACAAACTATTCAACCACATAACAACATACAAACAATTTAACCACATATCAACATACAAACTATTCAACCACATAACAACATACAAACAATTTAACCACATATCAACATACAAACTATTCAACCACATAACAACATACAAACAATTTAACCACACATCAACATACAAACTATTCAACCACATAACAACATACAAACAATTTAACCACATATCAACATACAAACTATTCAACCACATAACATACAAACAATTCAACCACATAACAACATACAAACTATTCAACCACATACCAACATACAAACAATTTAACCACATATCAACATACAAACAATTCAGCCACATATCAACATACAAACAATTCAACCACACATCAACATACAAACAATTCAACCACATACAAACAATTTAACCGCACACCAACATACAAACAATTTAACCGCACACCAACATACAAACAATTCAACAGCACACCAACATACAAACAATTTAACCACACACCAATATACAAACAATTCAACCACATATCTACATACAAACAATTCAACCACATACCAACATACAATTCAAATATATACCAACATACAAACAATTTAACCCCAAACCAACATATAATACAACCATATACCAACATACAAACAATTCGACCATATACCAACATACAAAAATTCAACTATATACCAACATACAAACAATTTAACCCCAAACCAACATACAATACAACCATATACCAACATACAAACAATTCGACCATATACCAACATACAAAAATTCAACCATATACCAATATACAAACAAGTCAACCATATACCAACATACAAACAAGTCAACCATATACCAATATACAAACAAGTCAACCATATACCAATATGCAAACAAGTCAAGCATATCCCAACATACAAACAAGTCAACCATATACCAACATACAAACAAGTCAACCATATACCAATATACAAACAAGTCAACCATATACCAATATGCAAACAAGTCAACCATATACCAATATACAAACAAGTCAACCATATACCAACATACAAACAAGTCAACCATATACCAACATACAAACAATTCAACCATATACCAACATACAAACAATTCAACCATATACCAATATACAAACAATTCAACCATATACCAACATACAAACAAGTCAACAATATACCAACATACAAACAAGTCAACCATATACCAACATACAAACAAGTCAATCATATACCAATATACAAACAAGTCAACCATATACCAATATACAAACAAGTCAACCATATACCAACATACAAACAAGTCAACCAAATACCAACATACAAACAAGTCAACCATATACCAATATACAAACAAGTCAACCATATACCAACATACAAACAAGTCAACCCAAAGCAACTCACCAGCAAGGCATGACAATCCCTTGTCTGTGACCGGCGTCTCACACAAGTTCAGAACCTGCAACTTTTGCAGATGCTCAGAGATGATCTGTAAGCCCTGATCCCCAAACTGTCAGAGTAGGAATGACAACAAAATGACACACTTGATGAGAAGCTGTCACTCAGATGACACCGACAAAGACAAGCTACAATATATGTTGAGCTACATCTACCTAGACCAAACAATCGCAGAAGCTGTCAAGTGAGGCATGGAAATCCAGACACTTTTTTCTTGTTCTTTGTTTCTGCTGTGCTACGGTTTGCAGCTTAGCTGCGATATCATGGGTGTCTTTCAGCCCAACACATATGATTTCAACAAATCCTTAACCAGCTGCCTTTCATTTAATGCTAGACGAAAGGCAGTGGACTTACTCTGTTGTTTCCTCCAAAATGAGGCTCCAGAATCCACACAGGGAGTCAACAAAATGTTGTGCGTTATCTCTCACAAACAATGAACAAGAAGAATCATATGTTCTGATATAAACAATAACTTGAGCTAACAAATATCCTACACAATCTCAACATTGAGGAGTTTTGGCTCATAAACAGCATCCTAGCCTAACGCTGAGGTATCTCGGCAATGTCAAACACCACGGTAGTCTGGACACAATTATAATGGAGCATACAATTTCCAGAAAGTGAAGCAGAGGCAGACCTCCGTGAAGGTGGACACAAGGCACAGAAGATGCACTGGCTATGAAAGCACACAGGGCTGGAGAATTGGCTAGAGACAGAGAGACTTTCAGGGATGCCATGATGAAAGCGAAGGATGTTGTGACTGATGATGAGTGCTCACAGTCTGAAGGTGAAAGTTGCCCTATGACTTGATACTGCTGTCGGAGAGATTCACATATACTAGATACAAACTTCACGAGACTGAGGGACCAGCTTCTTTTCTCATGTCAGTTCATACCAGACAATTCACAGAAAGATCTTAAACATAGCCATTTTTACAGATCTACATATGTGAATCACCAGACACAAGTCAAACATGAGTTAATGAGCTCACCAGTATAGAGGGCTGAGGTTCAATTCCCAACTGCCCGAGAGTTATTATAATCAGAACTGCATATGATTAAACTACTGAGAACAGTGACTGCTAGCCATTACCTCTGTGACAATGTGAGGTTCACAATGGGGTTTCAGTGTAGGGGTTCAGTGTGGGGTTCATGTGATTTGTGTCTTTTCTTAAGGAAGCAATGTTACTAACTCTTTAAGTACTGAATAAGGTTATCAAGCCTGGCAGGGATTTGCTCATGTGTACAAGCCAACATGTTATCTAGCAGGATATTAGTCATGTGGACAAGCCAACATGTTATCTAGCAGGATATTAGTCATGTGGACAAGCCAACATGTTATCTAGCAGGATATTAGTCATGTGGACAAGCCAACATGTTATCTAGCAGGATATTAGTCATGTGGACAAATCAACATGTTATCTAGCAGGATATTAGTCATGTGGACAAATCAACATGTTATCTAGCAGGATATTAGTCATGTGGACAAATCAACATGTTATCTAGCAGGATATTAGTCATGTGGACAAGCCAACATGTTATCTAGCAGGATATTAGTCATGTGGACAAATCAACATGTTATCTAGCAGGATATTAGTCATGTGGACAAATCAACATGTTATCTAGCAGGATATTAGTCATGTGGACAAATCAACATGTTATCTAGCAGGATATTAGTCATGTGGACAAATCAACATGTTATCTAGCAGGATATTAGTCATGTGGACAAATCAACATGTTATCTAGCAGGATATTAGTCATGTGGACAAATCAACATGTTATCTAGCAGGATATTAGTCATGTGTACAAATCAACATGTTATCTAGCAGGATATTAGTCATGTGTACAAATCAACATGTTATCTAGCAGGATATTAGTCATGTGTACAAATCAACATGTTATCTAGCAGGATATTAGTCATGTGTACAAGCCAACATGTTATCTAGCAGGATATTAGTCATGTGGACAAGCCAACATGTTATCTAGCAGGAAATAACTCATGTGTATAAGCCAACATGTTGTCTAGCAGGAAATAACTCATGTGTATAAGCCAACATGTTATCTAGCAGGAAATAACTCATGCGTACAAGTCGACAAATTATCTAGCAGGAAAAAACTTATGTGTACAAACCAACATATTATCTAGCAGGAAATAATTAATGTGTACAAACCAACATGTTATCTATATCTATACATCTGGCATTTAGTCAGGGTATACTGAAGCACTTCAACTACACACCTGTGTCCTACAAGAGATGTGTATTTTGCTTCCGTGGATGTAGCACACCTATGACTGTACTCACTCCGATATCAGCTATAACTTTCTAGGGCTAAAGTACTTAATGGCTGGACACCTCACCTGTGTGGACCAGAGGTTCAGGTAACGCAGTGACGGTAACTTGATCAAATCATCGGCACAAGCACTTGTCACCTGGGTGAAGGCCAGGCTCAGGCACTCAAGGTTACCAAACGACCCTGAACTCAACATTCGGGTCAGGTCAACATCGGTGGACTTGCTAGGTAAGGTCAGTTTCTTGGGTCCGCCCTTCTGTTGCTGCCAGGGACAATAGAAAACAGCCAATTTAGAACTGCTGTAAGAATACATTTAACAAACGGTAAAACATCATCATGTAGCAGGTTCTTTGCAGAGTGTCGTTCTCATCAGTCTGACTGAAAGAAACTTGGTCTCTTGCCAACTCTCTCACCGGGTGAAATTTTCTACCCACGGTGTCACTTGTATCCTGTGTCCATCTTTCTGCTGGTCAGCTCCTGCCCCTCTTTCCTGGTACCATGATGATAGGACATCTGCCACATACAGCTAGGACATCTGCTACATACAGCTAGGACATCTGCTACATACAGCTAGGACATCTGCCACATACAGCTAGGACATCTGCCATATACAGCTAGGACATCTGCCACATACAGCTAGGACATCTGCTACAGACAGCTAGGACATCTGCCACATACAGCTAGGACATCTGCCACATACAGCTAGGACATCTGCCACATACAGCTAGGACATCTGCCACATACAGCTAGAACATCTGACATATACAGCTAGGACATCTGCCACATACAGCTAGGACATCTGCCACATACAGCTAGGATTACTGCAACACAATACATTGTTGTCTACAAGATTTACATTGGTTTCTTTAGACACATTATTTCTTGTCTTCATTGTATCTAGAATGCATAAATTCTTGCCCCTTGTCTGACTGAAAAAACAAGAAGAAGAAGTCCAAACATACGTGAATGAAACACTGAGGGTCTATTGTAAGGCCAAATGTCCTAAAAATTTGTCAGCTCAGGGCAGATGAGGTCTTTGTTGTCTGGCTCAAGGTGGGTGATGTCCTAACATACATTTGCCTATTACAAGATAGAGCAGGTGAGAGATAAAGAGTCTTTATATCTGTGTGCCAAAGCTAGATGTGCTGCCTTGGCTGTGGGGTATCCCTGTTTGTTTAAAGTACTCTTCATGTACATTCCCTACATCTCAGTCTTCCTCCAACTCTGTAAACAGATCTTCCTTTGACTGTATGCTCCTGATGAAGTTTTCACTCTCACAACTCCAGACCACTTGATTTTGCACCAAGGCAAACTCGAGAGCATATCCTAATGCAGTGTCAATAATTTGTCTGACAGAAGAGAAACTGGCAGCCAGAAGCAATCCTGTCAGATAAACAGTGGGAGGCAGGTGAAAACCTCAAGCACACAGTTCTGCTCACAACTCTTGCTAACACATTAAAAATAAAAAGGTAAAAAAAACAACCAAAAACAGGTCAAAGGGAGCCTTTGTACCTTCTACCCAGTGGAGCATGCATCAGGCATCAGATGCTAGACTGTGTAATATGCCAGTCAGCCCTAGATGGGTGCTGCGGCCAACATCAAGGAAGCTACCTTGACTGCCCAGGGCCACGACCGGTACATAATTTAGACTAGGTCGACCTGGGCATGCTAGAGTTGACAAAGGCAAACAATGCTGTGCTGAAGAAGTTGTGACAGTACATAATGACAAGATCTAGTCAGATACGACTTACAATTTCTTTAATGGCGATCTGGCGCTCACACAACTGTGCATACATGCGCTTGCCGTCACAGGTGGACTGTAAAGTTGTAATCATCTGCATCTTCATGTCATGGCTGTCTACAACTTCCAGTTCTAACATGGCACACAATACCTGTCGGCAACAATCATCACAACAATCAGGCTACAAATAATGACACCATGCATCAACTGTTAAAGCAAAGATGAAAATGATGTCAGTATAAATTATGATGTGTTATATATGATGAAACAAGGAAACTGGTTAAAAAATCATGACTGCCTTGGAGGACTATGACATGCAAGAAATGAACTGATCAATGAATGATAGGCTGTTACAGATAGGAGCGGTCCAGATGTATGTCAACCCTTTCACCCAGAGAAGATACAAAAACTAGCACTATGAGCTGTTACAGATAGGAGCGGTCCAGATGTGTGTCAACCCTTTCACCCAGAGAAGATACAAAAACTAGCACTATGAGCTGTTACAGATAGGAGCGGTCCAGATGTGTGTCAACCCTTTCACCCAGAGAAGGTACAAAAACTAGCACTATGAGCTGTTACAGATAGGAGCGGTCCAGATTTGTCAACCCTTTCACCCAGAGAAGGTACAAAAACTAGCACTATGAGCTGTTACAGATAGGAGCGGTCCAGATGTGTGTCAACCCTTTCACCCAGAGAAGATACAAAAACTAGCACTATGAGTTGTTACAGATATGAGCGGTCCAGATGTGTGTCAACCCTTTCACCCAGAGAAGATACAAACACTAGCACTATGAGCTGTTACAGATATGAGCGGTCCAGATGTGTGTCAACCCTTTCACCCAGAGAAGGTACAAAAACTAGCACTATGAGCTGTTACAGATAGGAGCGGTCCAGATGTGTGTCAACCCTTTCACCCAGAGAAGGTACAAAAACTAGCACTATGAGCTGTTACAGATAGGAGCGGTCCAGATGTGTCAACCCTTTCACCCAGAGAAGGTACAAAAACTAGCACTATGAGTTGTTACAGATGGGAGCGGTCCAGATGTGTGTCAACCCTTTCACCCAGAGAAGGTACAAACACTAACACTATGAGTTGTTACAGATAGGAGCGGTCCAGATGTGTGTCAACCCTTTCACCCAGAGAAGATACAAACACTAACACTATGAGTTGTTACAGATAGGAGCGGTCCAGATGTGTGTCAACCCTTTCACCCAGAGAAGGTACAAAAACTAGCACTATGAGTTGTTACAGATAGGAGCGGTCCAGATGTGTGTCAACCCTTTCACCCAGAGAAGGTACAAACACTAACACTATGAGTTGTTACAGATAGGAGCGGTCCAGATGTGTGTCAACCCTTTCACCCAGAGAAGGTACAAACACTAACACTATGAGTTGTTACAGATAGGAGCGGTCCAGATGTGTGTCAACCCTTTCACCCAGAGAAGATACAAAAACTAGCACTATGAGCTGTTACAGATAGGAGCGGTCCAGATGTGTGTCAACCCTTTCACCCAGAGAAGATACAAAAACTAGCACTATGAGCTGTTACAGATAGGAGCGGTCCAGATGTGTGTCAACCCTTTCACCCAGAGAAGGTACAAAAACTAGCACTATGAGCTGTTACAGATAGGAGCGGTCCAGATGTGTCAACCCTTTCACCCAGAGAAGGTACAAAAACTAGCACTATGAGCTGTTACAGATAGGAGCGGTCCAGATGTGTGTCAACCCTTTCACCCAGAGAAGATACAAAAACTAGCACTATGAGTTGTTACAGATGGGAGCGGTCCAGATGTGTGTCAACCCTTTCACCCAGAGAAGATACAAAAACTAGCACTATGAGTTGTTACAGATGGGAGCGGTCCAGATGTGTGTCAACCCTTTCACCCAGAGAAGGTACAAACACTAACACTATGAGTTGTTACAGATAGGAGCGGTCCAGATGTGTGTCAACCCTTTCACCCAGAGAAGGTACAAACACTAACACTATGAGCTGTTACAGATAGGAGCGGTCCAGATGTGTCAACCCAGGCTCCAAGGAGTGTACTCCACTGAAATATTCACCCTGTTCATGTTCACTGATTACTCCCTTCATAGATCTTTATATATTCTCATGAAAAAAGTCTACATTAAAAAATCTGTAACAAATTTATTAGTGACCTCTGTTGACAACATTTCTTAAAGGAGTTTTTAATGGAATTTCAAGGGAGTCATGGCTCAAATTATTAGTATTACCAGAGTTAAGGGTTAACACTGATGTTTGGTATGAGCAACACAATGGTCCTAACAACAGGACTGACCTCAATGGCTGCGATGTTATCCCTGAGAGCAAGCAGCATGATTGGTCCAATCATCTTGGAGATGCTCATAAGGAATTTCTTTCTTTTGCAACAACATTTCATTAAAGTGTTCAACTGAGGACAAAAATATTTGCATTCATGTTAGTCCACGGTGTAGAAAATGAGGTGAGAAAACTGTGGATGATAAGAGGTAGAGAAGAAGGGGGGGGGGTGGGAAATGGAGGGTGAGAGGCAGATGGAGAAGAAGGACAAATGCAGGTTGAGAGGTAGGTGGAGAAGGAAAAAATGGAGGGTGAGAGGTTAACAGAGAAGGAACAAATGGAAGGTGAGAGGTAGATAGAGAAGGAAAATATGGAGGGTGAGAGGTTAACAGAGAAGGAACAAATGGAGAGTGAGAGGTAGATAGAGAAGGAAAAAATGGAGGGTGAGAGGTTGACAGAGAAGGAAAATATGGAGGGTGAGAGGTTGACAGAGAAGGAAAATATGGTGGGTGAGAGGTTGACAGAGAAGGAAAATATGGAGGGTGAGAGGTTGACAGAGAAGGAAAAATGGAGGGTGAGAGGTAGATAGAGAAGGAAAATATGGAGGGGAGAGGTTGACAGAGAAGGACGAAATGGAGGGTGAGAGGTAGAGAAGGAAAATATGGAAGTTGAGAGGTAGAGAAGGAAAATATGGAAGGTGAGAGGTTGACAGAAGGAAAATATGGAGGGTGAGAGGTTAACAGAGAAGGAAAATATATGAGGGTGCCCAGAGCCCACAGACACTCCTCTTTGCATCATTCTCTCCAGGTAGAGGTTTTTAAATATCTTCTACTTTACTCTAACGAGATAACATCATAGAAAACAAGTGTTCAAACTAAGCTAACACTTCTCTGCATCATTCTCTCCAGGTAGAGGTTTTTAAATATCTTCTACTTTACTCTAGCGAGATAACATCTCAGAAAACAAGTGTTCAAACTAAGCTAACACTTCTCTGCATCATTCTCTCCAGGTAGAGGTTTTTTAATATCTTCTACTTTACTCTAACGAGATAACATCATAGAAAACAAGTGTTCAAACTAAGCTAACACTTCTCTGCAAATAATCTCTTCGTGAGCATTTGCTAACATTACCTAAAATCTCACTTATAAATGACTTTTCTACTACAGAGATGACATTTTGAAAAGTTTTCAAACAAAGCTAAAACTTCTCTGCAAATAATTTCTGTAAGCATTTGCTAACATTACCTAAAATCTCACGTATAAATGACTTTTCTTCTATTGAGATGACATTTTGAAAAGTGTTCAAACAAAGCTAAAAGTGCAAATAATTTCTGTGAACCTTCGCTAACATTACCTAAAATCTCACTTTTAAATACCTTACTACTACTGAGATGACATTGAAAAACACACACACACACAAAAGTGTTCAAACTCTCACCATGACCCCCCAGAGCTGGCCCTCGTCATCGCAGGCTATGCCGCCAGGACAGTACAGATGGAACCAGCCTTCCTTGCCTTCTCTGATGCCTAGCAGAGTTTGGTGGACTCCACAGGTTTCATCACAGGACACGTTGTGGATGGTGACTTTCATGCGGCTGCAAACAGACAAAAAACAGTGCTATACATAATTTATCATCACCATGTAGAAAAATCATAGTAGAATGTCCCTGTCCTCACAACCAACCTGAAATACTCATGACCAATCTCATCTTTCTTGGCCCCATGCACCAGTATACCCAGTGTGAATTAATGTCCTGTGTATAACTTTATGAGCAGATGTTGGTTAACTGGATTAGAATGCTAAGCATTCAAACAGAAGACCTGGGTTTGAATATTCAGTAGGGTTATGGGGTTTTTCTGTGGTGAGGAAAAATATATTCTTATCTGCAGTCCCTGGGACAGTCCTAGCCATGAGGCCCTAAATCTGCAGTTCCTGGGACAGCCCTAAGCCATGCGACCCTAAATCTTCAGGCTCAAAGACCCTCCAGTCTACACCGCAAAAGTGGTAAGCACAGGCAGTATATATAGCAGTCCACCTTAGTGGACCAATCAACCCCTGCCTCTTCAAAGAATCACACCTTCTAAATCAGTGATTGTTGACGTGGCTAAAGTCCTACCACAAATCTTGCCTTCTAAAGCTCTTCTCTCTGAATCAGTGATATGTTGAATTAGGAATCGACATCACAGCATTCAGGACATTCTCATAAGTGCTCTGTCCTTATCTTCAGCAACAAGCACAGAGTTCCAATGCCAATGGTACGAGTAACAGCCTTATTGTATATCCATCTTGCTTTTTCTCTGAGTGTCGAGTATCGACCAAATTCCCTGGTCACTCCCGGCTCAATGTCGAGTGTTGACCAGATCCCCTGGTCACTCCCAGCTGAGTATCGACTGTTGGCTGGATCCCCTGGTCACTCCCAGCTGAGTATCGACTGTTGGCCAGATCCCCTGGTCACTCCCAGCTGAGTGTCAAGTGTTGACCAGATCCCCTGGTCACTCCCAGCTGAGTGTCGAGTGTTGGCCAGATCCCCTGGTCACTCCCAGCTGAGTGTCGAGTGTTGACCAGATCCTGTGGTCACTCCCAGCTGAGTGTCGAGTGTTGGCCAGATCCTGTGGTCACTCCCAGCTGAGTGTCAAGTGTTGACCAGATCCCCTGGTCACTCCCAGCTGAGTGTCGAGTGTTGACCAGATCCTGTGGTCACTCCCAGCTGAGTGTCAAGTGTTGACCAGATCCCCTGGTCACTCCCGGCTGAGTGTCAAGTGTTGGCCAGATCCCCTTGTCCCTCCCAGCTGAGTATCGACTGTTGGCCAGATCCCCTGGTCACTCCCAGCTGAGTGTCGAGTGTTGGCCAGATCCCCTGGTCACTCCCAGCTGAGTGTCAAGTGTTGACCAGATCCTGTGGTCACTCCCAGCTGAGTGTCGAGTGTTGGCCAGATCCCCTGGTCACTCCCAGCTGAGTGTCAAGTGTTGACCAGATCCTGTGGTCACTCCCAGCTGAGTGTCAAGTGTTGACCAGATCCTGTGGTCACTCCCGGCTGAGTGTCGAGTGTTGGCCAGATCCCCTGGTCACTCCCGACTGAGTGTCAAGTGTTGACCAGATCCTGTGGTCACTCCCAGCTGAGTGTCAAGTGTTGACCAGATCCTGTGGTCACTCCCAGCTGAGTGTCGAGTGTTGGCCAGATCCCCTTGTCACTCCCAGCTGAGTGTCGACTGTTGGCCAGATCCCCTGGTCACTCCCAGCTGAGTGTCAAGTGTTGACCAGATCCCCTGGTCACTCCCAGCTGAGTGTCGAGTGTTGGCCAGATCCCCTGGTCACTCCCAGCTGAGTGTCAAGTGTTGACCAGATCCTGTGGTCACTCCCAGCTGAGTGTCGAGTGTTGGCCAGATCCCCTGGTCACTCCCAGCTGAGTGTCAAGTGTTGACCAGATCCTGTGGTCACTCCCAGCTGAATATCGAGTGTTGACTTTTGTAACAAACCCCAACGCACCTCTTCTGCTTCTCAGCAGAGAGCCATCTATACAGGTATAATCACATCACCTGGACTGGAATGATCATGAACCAGTTGTTCAATGTCTGATTCTGTAATGACTGCTGGTCAATCCATGCACTCCTGACCAAGAGTGATTAGAAGCCTACACAAATCTGTTCATTTACTCTGATACTATGACCCAATCCTGAAGCTGGCTATCTCAACTTCTTGTTTCATTTGATATCTTTTCCCAGAAATAAAGTCAGACAAAAACAAAACAAAAACAATGCAGAAGTGAGCTAGAGAGTGAAGGCAAGAAGATGGGGAGGACAAGGGCTCCATGGGACAGACAAGGATAGGACAACCTGGCATGCACTGGTTGTAACCTTTAGCTCCATTAGTGAATAAACAACAACAGAAAAATATGTTTTGTGTTTTTCTCAGCAGACACATGACAGAGCGGATGCCAGAATGAGTGGATGCCAGAGTGAAGGATGTCAGTGTAAGCAGATGCCAAAGTAAGCGGATGCCAGAGTGAGCAGATGCCAGAGTGAGCAGATGCCAGAGTGAGCAGATGCCAGAGTGAGCAGATGCCAGAGTGAGCAGATGCCAGAGTGAGCAAATGCCAGAGTGAGCAAATGCCAGAGTGAGCAAATGCCAGAGTGAGCAGATGCCAGAGTGAGCAGATGCCAGAGTGAGCAGATGCCAGAGTGAGCAAATGCCAGAGTGAGCAGATGCCAGAGTGAGCAGATGCCAGAGTGAGCAAATGCCAGAGTGAGCAAATGCCAGAGTGAGCAGATACCAGAGTGAGCAAATGCCAGAGTGAGCAGATGCTGGCTGTTCCCACAGTGCAGTGATTATGTCGACATTTCTTGTGTTCCTGCTGTAGTCATGTATGCTACTGACTAGAGTCATGTTAAATAACATCTCTGACCCACACTGACACATCAGTCTCCATATCAGCACCTGCTACTGACTAGAGTTCTGTTAAATAACACCTCAGACCCACACTGACACATCAGTCTCCATATCAACACCTGCTACTGACTAGAGTCATGTTAAATAACATCTCTGACCCACACTGACACATTAGTCTCCATATCAGCACCTGCTACTGACTAGAGTCATGTTAAATAACACCTCAGACCCACACTGACACATCAGTCTCCATATCAGCACCTGCTACTGACTAGAGTCATGTTAAATAACATCTCTGACCCACACTGACACATCAGTCTCTGTATCAGCACCTGCTACTGACTAGAGTCATGTTAAATAACATCTCTGACCCACACTGATAACAACAAAATAAAGTAAAAAAAACAGGATTTATCCCTGGCGGTCAAATTTTGTGTGTGTGTGTGTGGGGGGGGGGGGGGGGGGGGGTAAGACTAAACCTAATGCACCACCTAACAAACATAGGAGTTGGCTGCAATCATATATGCTAGGCCAAATGTCCCAGACATCGCTGCTTAGCTGTAAACCCTGACACAACAAGCCAACCATCAATTTAACAGTGAATGCAGAAGAAGAAGAAAAGAGGAATAAATGAGAATTCTTCTTCTTTCTTTCTAGTGAGAAGCAGAAAGCTGAAGCCATGATCATTTAAAACAAAAACTGAAAGAGAAATGTGAGTATATTCAGGGACAGACTGATGTCATCTGCATGCTGGAAACAGACAACTCACACAAGAACAGATGTTGCAACCTGACAAGCAGACCTACAATGCCACTGTGTGATTGTGTCATGACATTATTGATCCATCTCTTGGGTGTGGCCCCTGAATCCCAGGTCAGACTGTATCATATGTACCACATCATCTCCAGAAATATATCACCACACACAACAGTTCTCACTCTCTCAGTCCATCTCACCACACACAACAGTTCTCACTCTCTCAGTCCATCTCACCACACACAACAGTTCTCACTCTCTCAGTCCATCTCACCACACACAACAGTTCTCACTTTCTCAGTCCAAACTTCAGCTTACATAGCCACTCTTTCTATTAACTCAGTGTAGCTATTTGGCAACAAACTTCAGCTTACATAGCCACTCTTTCTATTACCTCAGTGTAGCTGTCTGGCAACAAACTTCAGCTTACATAGCCTCACTTTCTATTACCTCAGTGTAGCTGTCTGGCAACAAACTTCAGCTTACATAGCCACTCTTTCTATTACCTCAGTGTAGCTGTTCGGCAACAAACTTCAGCTTACATAGCCTCACTTTCTATGACCTCAGTGTAGCTGTCTGGCAACAAACTTCAGCTTACATAGCCACTCTTTCTATTACCTCAGTGTAGCTGTTTGGCAACTTCAGCTTACATAGCCACTCTTTCTATTACCTCAGTGTAGCTGTCTGGCAACAAACTTCAGCTTACATAGCCACTCTTTCTATTACCTCAGTGTAGCTGTCTGGCAACAAACTTCAGCTTACATAGCCTCACTTTCTATTACCTCAGTGTAGCTGTTTGGCAACAAACTTCAGCTTACATAGCCACTCTTTCTATTACCTCAGTGGAGCTGTTTGGCAACTTCAGCCTACAAAGCCACTCTTTCTATTACCTCAGTGTAGCTGTCTGGCAACAAACTTCAGCTTACATAGCCACACTTTCTCCTGTAGCTGTCTGGCAACAAACTTCAGCTTACATAGCCACACTTTCTATTACCTCAGTGTAGCTGTCTGGCAACAGACTTCAGCTTACATAGCCACTCTTTCTATTACCTCAGTGTAGCTGTTTGGCAACTTCAGCTTACATAGCCTCACTTTCTATTACCTCAGTGTAGCTGTCTGTCAACAAACTTCAGCTTACATAGTTACTCTTTCTAATACCTCAGTGTAGCTGTCTGGCAACAAACTTCAGCTTACATAGCCACACTTTCTATTACCTCAGTGTAGCTGTTTGGCAACAAACTTCAGCTTATATAGCCTCACTTTTCATTACCTCAGTGTAGCTGTTTGGTAACAAACTTCAGCTTACATAGCTACTCTTTCTATTACCTCAGTGTAACTGTCTGGCAACAAACTTCAGCTTACATAGCCACAATTTCTATTACCTCAGTGTAGCTGTTTGGCAACAAACTTCAGCTTACATAGCCACACTTTCTATTACCTTAGTGTAGCCGTCTGGCAACAAACTTCAGCTTACATAGCCACACTTTCTCGTGTAGCTGTCTGGCAACAAACTTCAGCTTACATAGCCACACTTTCTATTACCTCAGTGTAGCTGTCTGGCAACAGACTTCAGCTTACATAGCCCCTCTTTCTATTACCTCAGTGTAGCTGTTTGGCAACTTCAGCTTACATAGCCTCACTTTCTATTACCTCAGTGTAGCTGTCTGGCAACAAACTTCAGCTTACATAGCCACACTTTCTATTTACCTCAGTGTAGCTGTTTGGCAACAAACTTCAGCTTACATAGCCACACTTTCTATTACCTCAGTGTAGCTGTCTGGCAACAAACTTCAGCTTACGTAGCCACACTTTCTTTTACCTCAGTGTAGCTGTTTGGCAACAAACTTCAGCTTACATAGCCACTCTTTCTATTATCTCAGTGTAGATGTTTGGCAACAAACTTTAGCTTACATAGCCACACTTTCTATTACCTCAGTGTAGCTGTTTGGCAACAAACTTAAGATTACATAGCCACTCTTTCTATTACCTCAGTGTAGCTGTTTGGCAACAAACTTCAGCTTACATAGCCACACTTTCTATTTACCTCAGTGTAGCTGTTTGGCAACAAACTTCAGATTACATAGCCACTCTTTCTATTACCTCAGTGTAGCTGTCTGGCAACAAACTTCAGCTTACATAGCCTCACTTTCTATGCTCCCAGTGTAGCTGTTTAGCAACTAGCTACAAACACCACAGCCATTCTTTCTATACCCTCAATGTAGGCACTATATACTACATCAAATGTGACTAGAAGCTCAATGGCGGGAAAGGACAAGATACACACAAATACAACCAAATGACCAAAGTCATTATCAGTGGAGTACTAAATGCAACAAAAACAGTGACTGGAAAACTCAACGGACAAGAAAACAGAGCTTGTACACAACCAAGGCCAACAAATAACCAAGAAATATGTTATAAGAAAAAATATGGACAAGGGTTGTATTTCAACAGACACTTTCCTGCATAACTTCTTTTAATATTAGGACTATCATAACATTAACATAACTATCATCCACCTACATGTACCATATTTTAAAATATTCAAATTATCATGTAACAATTTCTGCTTTTAATTCTTTCAAAAGAAAATTTTTCCTGACTGACAACTTGGCAAGTGTTCCTAATGTAGACAGAGTTCTCAGAGTTTTCTGGCCAAACGTTGACAGTGTGTGAGTCCACATATTTTCCTAAAGCCAACACTGACTGGATGTAGTACACTGGCTGCACTCCTGCTGGGAACACAACGGCAGCAGTCAAATGTGCTTGCACAACACAAAGCTGTTGTATGGCAGTTAGCTTTTCACAAATATCAAGTGGCCATTGATCACTGCCGGCACAATGACAGCGCTGTGCTTGTGGCAGGTTTGACTATTTCTGGCAAGTATTGAACACTATGTTTTGCAATAGATTTCAATTTCTGCCAAAATATGTGCAAACTTTATCCTCAATTCCAGTGTCTACTAGCTAGGGTCTGTTTAAAAAAGACCTGTGGCCAAAGGAAAGAGGACTGTTAGGCCACGTCTTGATGTTATCACCGCAACACTATCTGTCTATCCTTTGCTCGCATGCCTTTACATTTTTCCTCATAGGAAGGGTACAAGAGGGCCAACTACTGAGGAAAAGAGGTAGACCTAAGGCTCCCCCTCCCCCAAGCGGCAGGAACACTGTAATAGAAACGTTGTGGTAAGTACTGGCACCTTTGATTCCAGAAAAAAGTCCTGGCAGACCAAGGACAACATTTATTAAACAGACAGACAAACACAGATCTACACAGACAGACTCAAAAGAGATTCCCCCAAAAATAAATAATAAAAAACGGGCGGGGAAAGAAACACGAACACTAAAATTAAAGACAGGAAGAGGAAAAGATTGAACGAACATTAGTAGGGGAGATCTGAGAAAGGAGGAAGTAAAAAGCCCTAGTATAAACAAGGCTAAGTAATGAGGGAATTGAAAACACGAAAGAGAGAGAAAGAGTAAGAGAGAGAGAGAGAGAGAGAGAGAGAGAGAGAGAGAGAGAGAGAGAGAGAGAGAGAGAGAGAGAGAGAGAGAGAGAGAGAGAGAGAGAGAGAGAGAGAGAGAGAGAGAGAGAGAGTCTATATGCCGCAGGGTAGCAAACAGAACTAACCCAGTGAGTAGACAAACAGATGGAGACAAGAAGCCAAGGACAACAACAACAACAACATGAGGACACTAAACAGATAGCAGGAGCAACAATGGCGAGAACAGACATGCATAAATCTCTCCACTACCCTTTCCAACAAGGACAGGAGAACAATCATACAATCAATAATTCATTGGCAGAGATTGTAAAATCTACAATCAATAATAACTGACCTCAACAAGAGTGGCACAAGGGAAGGGGCGGCGGCCAGAGAGAGAGAGAGAGAGAGAGAGAGAGAGAGAGAGAGAGAGAGAGAGAGAGAGAGAGAGAGAGAGAGAGAGAGAGAGAGAGAGAGAGGACATAGATATACAGAGATAAGGGAAGGAAGTGAGAGACAGAGAGAAAGGGGGTGACAGACATAAATACACAGAAAGAGGCACAGTGACAGACAGAAAATGACAGCGAGAGAGAGAGAGAAGAGAGGCAGCGAGAGAGACGGTGCGGGGAGAAACAGAGGTGCATCCACTAGTCTCCAACAATTATCAACAACAACAACACGACCAAGGAGCAACAGGCGAACAAATGAGAACGTAAGAAATGATGTATTCACCAATGACACACAGCCTGCTTGTCTTGCGATATTGATCAGTGAGGACACAGCTAGAGGCTCCTGGTCCGCCCTGATCAAAGCTAATCTATGCAATCGCCGACAATCGCCGCTGTTTTATCGGCGACAACGTCACCGACTTACCATTTGATTACTGAAGACAAGGTGCGCAATTACTTTGAGAGGCGGAGAAATCTGGCTGACAATTCTCATCTAGCCCATCACTGGGCACAATGGGAACTATTTTGCTATAGCAGTACAGATGAAGATGGAGCTGGTTAGTGGGTCATGGAGCCCGACTTTCAGTGACCACGGCGTTTAGTTCCAAATGTACAGGGGCGGCAATTCGTAGCCACGGACCAGACATCTCCTCAACAAACAGGACTTACTATCCTTGTATAAGTTGGCAAAGGGTGGGGGAGGGGGTGGGGTTTGCAACCTAGAGTAGCCAGGCCTGAACATGTCACCAGGGGGCACTAGGTGTCTGAATAATCCACACAGAACAGGTGGGATCAGTAGTTTTATGTTCCTGGAGGTACTGAGGAGGGAGGAGATCGGAGCGGTTATGGATCTATCAGCCCGGGGTTATCTTGGAGTGTCAGTCCACGAGGGCGTGAATCCTTTGGCTTGGAGAAGTCTGGTAGTTGGGGATCACTCACCATTTACAAAGGATAGGATGGTTGGGGGGGGGGGGGGGAGAAAAAGAAAGGGGGAGGAGGCAAACCGACATATAATGGAAAATTGGCAGTGTATGTGTGAAAAAACTCGCTCTTCGTATTACAATAAGAATGTGTTTGCCAAAGGTACAAATATCGCGGCTACTCCGTAAACACACACAACAAACTTACGTCCGACACATAATCCCAAAAGCCAGATCAAGCGCCACGGCGGATGGGAAAGAATAGTAGCATGCGGCATAGTCACATGCAAAGGGGACAAGGGCCGACCGAGGAGGGGGTATATGGGCATATGACACCCTGGATATGAAAGTGACAGCTGGCCCGAGGCCGAGTTTATTTCAGGCAGAACGTGACGAGAGCGACGTTTTGCAAATGACTTGCTACATGATGATGATGATGATAATTTCAAAGCTGAAATTCCCATGGAAAAAGAGAAAACATGGCAAGGCAGCGAGATAGTCGCCTCATCGTATAGTTGTAGAACATTGTGTAATGATAGTCTCAACTCATAAATATGATACTTATGGCGCACCATACATACGATTAAAACTGTTGTACCATAGAATAAGCGTTTTCAAATAGACATCGTCGATTACAAGAATTGGGAACAGCATACAATCTAACCACGACAGTCTAGAAGCCTGAATTTGGTATTCCGTACAGAGCTGGCGGCAACCAACGAGAATCGTTGACCTTTAGTTATTGACCCGGTAAGGCCAGAAACGTGACTGCCGTAATGACGACTTTTCTTTATGGAACACCACTAGAGCCAAGAATGAGGCTTGCAAATGAAATATCATTTTGCGGGAACTTTTGTCTAGAATTACATTTAATTTGTTGCTGTTTCTGGCACGGGGCGGGTAAGCACGGTGCTCAATAATTTGTATTGGAGCTATGATTGGAGTGTCATACTTGTAGTCACTTCTCTGAATCTGTCACAGTTGAAGGAGTCGCTATTTGAGTGACGATGTCTGTGTGTCAGCCGTGCCTAGGTAGACAAGTTCAGAAATGATTACTGGTTGGCTTCCAACGATTATTTAATAGCTGGGTATGGCAGAGAATCACCGCCAGCATCAGAACCAAGCAATCTGACTGTTCTCAGGGGGGAGCAAACCCGGCCCGTCTGGGTTAGATGTTAACGGCTGCATCAATCCTTCTGATCTTTGGCAGCTGTTTTTGTTACTAACTTAGGCAGGTTGTCGGTGTAGTTGACTTTGAATGAACTACGATCATTGCTGGTACCTTTCCCTCTTGTCTGTCCAGTCGACAATGCCAATTTGTGCTATAATATAGTAGGGAGGCACGGGAATGGTGGTCCATGGCGATACCAAGTAAAGCCGGGGATGAGGTTTCTCCTCCACACAGCACAAAGTCTGGGCAGTGTTGGGGAGACTGAACTGTGCATGCAGCACAAAGCCTGGGCAGTGTTGGGGAGACTGAACTGTGCATGCAGCACAAAGCCTGGGCAGTGTTGGGGAGACTATGAACTGTGCATACAGCACAAAGCCTGGGTAGTGTTGGGGAGACTATGAACTGTGCATGCAGCACAAAGCCTGGGTAGTGTTGGGGAGACTATGAACTGTGCATGCAAAGCCTGGGCAGTGTTGGGGAGACTATGAACTGTGCATGCAGCATACAAAGCCTGGGCAGTGTTGGGGAGACTGAACTGTGCATGCAGCATCCAAAGTCTGGGCAGTGTCGGGGAGACTATGAACTGTGCATGCAGCATCCAAAGTCTGGGCAGTGATGGGGAGACTATAAACTGTGCATGCAGCATCCAAAGTCTGGGCAGTGTTGGGGAGACTATGAACTG
The DNA here is from genome assembly GCA_905116865.2 of Candidula unifasciata. Taxonomy (NCBI): domain Eukaryota; kingdom Metazoa; phylum Mollusca; class Gastropoda; order Stylommatophora; family Geomitridae; genus Candidula; species Candidula unifasciata. The sequence continues at coordinate 418,380 of CAJHNH020007223.1, forward strand.
TGCATGCAGCATCCAAAGTCTGGGCAGTGTTGGGGAGACTATGAACTGTGCATGCAGCATCCAAAGCCTGGGCAGTGTTGGGGAGACTGAACTGTGCATGCAGCATCCAAAGTCTGGGCAGTGTTGGGGAGACTATGAACTGTGCATGCAGCATCCAAAGTCTGGGCAGTGTTGGGGAGACTATGAACTGTGCATGCAGCATCCAAAGTCTGGGCAGTGTTGGGGAGACTATGAACTGTGCATGCAGCATCCAAAGTCTGGGCAGTGTTGGGGAGACTATGAACTGTGCATGCAGCATCCAAAGTCTGGGCAGTGTTGGGGAGACTATAAACTGTGCATGCAGCATCCAAAGCCTGGGCAGTGTTGGGGAGACTGAACTGTGCATGCAGCATCCAAAGTCTGGGCAGTGTTGGGGAGACTATGAACTGTGCATGCAAAGCCTGGGCAGTGTTGGGGAGACTGAACTGTGCATGCAGCATACAAAGTCTGGGCAGTGTTGGGGAGACTATGAACTGTGCATGCAGCATCCAAAGTCTGGGCAGTGTTGGGGAGACTATGAACTGTGCATGCAGCATCCAAAGTCTGGGCAGTGTTGGGGAGACTATGAACTGTGCATGCAAAGCATACAAAGTCTGGGCAGTGTTGGGGAGACCTATGAACTGTGCATGCAGCATACAAAGTCTGGGCAGTGTTGGGGAGACTATGAACTGTGCATGCAGCATACAAAGTCTGGGCAGTGTTGGGGAGACTATGAACTGTGCATGCAGCATCCAAAGTCTGGGCAGTGTTGGGGAGACTATGAACTGTGCATGCAGCATCCAAAGTCTGGGCAGTGTTGGGGAGACTATGAACTGTGCATGCAAAGCCTGGGCAGTGTTGGGGAGACTGAACTGTGCATGCAGCATACAAAGTCTGGGCAGTGTTGGGGAGACTATGAACTGTGCATGCAGCATACAAAGTCTGGGCAGTGTTGGGGAGACTATGAACTGTGCATGCAGCATCCAAAGTCTGGACAGTGTTGGGGAGACTGAACTGTGCATGCAGCATCCAAAGTCTGGGCAGTGTTGGGGAGACTATGAACTGTGCATGCAGCATACAAAGCCTGGGCAGTGTTGGAGAGACTATGAACTGTGCATGCAGCATCCAAAGTCTGGGCAGTGTTGGGGAGACTATGAACTGTGCATGCAGCATCCAAAGTCTGGGCAGTGTTGGGGAGACTATGAACTGTGCATGCAGCATACAAAGTCTGGGCAGTGTTGGGGAGACTATGAACTGTGCATGCAGCATACAAAGCCTGGGCAGTGTTGGGGAGACTGAACTGTGCATGCAGCATACAAAGTCTGGGCAGTGTTGGGGAGACTATGAACTGTGCATGCAAAGCCTGGGCAGTGTTGGGGGCACTATGAACTGTGCATGAACTGTGCATGCTGAACTGTGCATGCAGCACAAAGCCTGGGCAGTGTTGGGGAGACTATGAACTGTGCATGCAGCACAAAGTCTGGGCAGTGTTGGGGAGACTATGAACTGTGCATGCAGCACAAAGCCTGAGCAGTGTTGGGGAGACTGAACTGTGCATGCAGCACAAAGCCTGGGCATTGTTGGGCAGACTATGAACTTTGCATGCAGCATGCAAAGCCTGGGCAGTGTTGGGGAGACTATGAACTGTGCATGCAAAGCCTGGGCAGTGTTGGAGATACTATGAACTGTGCATGCAGCATGCAAAGTCTGGGCAGTGTTGGGGAGACTATGAACTGTGCATACAGCACAAAGCCTGGGCAGTGTTGGGGAGACTATGAACTGTGCATGCAGCACAAAGCCTGGGCAGTGTTGGGGACACTATGGACTGTGCATGCAAAGTCTGGGCAGTGTTGGGGAGACTGAACTGTGCATGCAGCACAAAGCCTGGGCAGTGTTGGGGACACTATGGACTGTGCATGCAAAGTCTGGGCAGTGTTGGGGAGACTGAACTGTGCATGCAGCACAAAGCCTGGGCAGTGTTGGGGAGACTATGAACTGTGCATGCAGCACAAAGCCTGGGCAGTGTTGGGGAGACTATGAACTGTGCATGCAGCATACAAAGCCTGGGCAGTGTTGGGGAGACTATGAACTGTGCATGCAGCACAAAGCCTGGGCAGTGCTGGGGAGACTATGAACTGTGCATGCAGAAAAAAAGCCTGGGCAGTGTTGGAGAGACTATGAACTGTGCATGCAGCATGCAAAGCCTGGGCAGTGTTGGGGAGACTATGAACTGTGCATGCAGCATGCAAAGTCTGGGCAGTGTTGGGGAGACTATGAACTGTGCATGCAAAGTCTGGACAGTGTTGGGGAGACTGAACTGTGCATGCAGCACAAAGCCTGGGCAGTGTTGGGGAGACTATGAACTGTGCATGCAGCATCCAAAGTCTGGGCAGTGTTGGGGAGACTATGAACTGTGCATGCAGCATCCAAAGTCTGGGCAGTGTTGGGGAGACTATGAACTGTGCATGCAGCATCCAAAGTCTGGGCAGTGTTGGGGAGACTATGAACTGTGCATGCAGCATCCAAAGCCTGGGCAGTGTTGGGGAGACTATGAACTGTGCATGCAGCATCCAAAGCCTGTACAGTGTTGGGGAGACTATGAACTGTGCATGCAGCATCCAAAGTCTGGGCAGTGTTGGGGAGACTATGAACTGTGCATGCAGCATCCAAAGTCTGGGCAGTGTTGGGGAGACTATGAACTGTGCATGCAGCATCCAAAGTCTGGGCAGTGTTGGGGAGGCTATGAACTGTGCATGTAAAGTCTGAACAGTGATGGGGAGACTATGAACTGTGCATCCAAAGCCTGGGCAGTGTTGGAGAGACTATGAACTGTGCATACAGCACAAAGCCTGGGCAGTGTTGGGGAGACTATGAACTATGCATGCAGCACAAAGCCTGGGCAGTGTTGGGGGGACTATGAACTGTGCATGCAGCATGATCCCTCCCCCAACCTGAATCACTGGCTCCCAGGGAGAGCGCTGGAAACAAAGCAAGCAGCTGAAGCTAGGGATTAGAAGAGCAGTAAACGCACAACACACAACTTGCCAACTGTAAATGATAGTAACAGTTGAAACACAGGCTTCTGGGACCCGTATCAGCAGGACAAGAATTGACCCATTGGCCCCAAACATGCATATATCGTGAAACGGGATTAGTTAGGGGATGTTTGCCCTACATTCCTTTGTTGTTTGTGATGATGTTAAGCTGACTGGCTCTACTTTTTGTTTGGTTTGATATCTTTTCATGACATTTTTCTAAGACGGAGTGCATCAGCCTCAGAGATGAGGAACTAACACTCTGCAAACATATAAGCCATACTGGTGAAACAGATGTGCATGCAAAAGTCTAATTCTGGAACAAGACAAAAGTCCAAAACAAACACACACATGAACTCTCACAATATACTTAAATGAGAACTCTCATACAAACAAACAAATAGGAATTCTCATAAATAAACACCCAAATGAGAACTCGAACTCAGACACAAACACAAAATGACAACGCAGACATATATACTTACATAAATGAGAACTCTCAAACGGACATACATAAATCAGGATAACATAGATTACACAATGCACTTGATGTGTCTAATTTATGTGCGTGTCATGTGTCAGAGTCAAAACGCCTGGTGATAGAAAGAGATGTGTCCAAATGACCACTGATTTTACTTGATGATTCTGGAGAGAAAACACCAACCTCATAGCTGACATTACAGCCTCAGGTAGCTATCATCAACCATCACATTAAGCTTTTACAGGTGAATAGTTGATGTGCAATTGCCATACATATTTGACACTACTGGAGCCCACATAAAAAAATCAATAAGAAATATTATATGGTTAGAGCCATCAGTGATTGTGGCTTTTTTATCAGGAAGTTCTCAGCAATGAATGTCAGCAAGGCACAACTGTGATCAGCTTACATGGACAGTAGAATCACTCGTGTGCAGCTCTGAGACAACTAAACAAATTCCAGTGAATCAGGAGATAAAGAAAAAGATGTTAGTGCTAGACAGAACACACAGTGAGAACATCGAGAACAAAACACAATGTCTCTGAGTTGGAAACCACAGGGCATAGAAATAATGGCAGACCAAGAAACATGGAGAGGACATGAAGGAGACATGCATGCGACGGCGCCTTCTCCATGACAACCAGCAGCATGACGATGGAGGTGATGGCAGTGACACAAGCGCTTGCCTGGCTTGAAACACAAAAATACACCCGTGTGTGTATACTCAGTGATTCAATGAGTATGATCCGGAGGGTTCAGGCAGGTTCAGTGCGAAGACAATGGCTTGAATCATTACAGAAGTCCACTATCCGTGGAGTCACCTTTATTTTTGTTCCGGGACACGCAGGTGTCGATGGAAATGAAAGAGCTGACAGGTTGGCTGGATCCGCTATCACTACCGACGGTCAGCCTATGGATCATGCTGATATTATCAATGCCCTCAGAGAAATGGGAAGGATAAACGACTTTGGTGGCAGTGAATCCACATCACTCGCCAGATTGGCAGACTTGGGAATTAAGATCGGCACAGCAAAAAACGAGACGCACACCAGACACGCCAGAAGACTTGTTAATCAACATAGAACTGGTACTATTAGCCATCGGACGTTGGGGTTCATACTGAGGGGAGGATCTGAGCACCTATGGACATGTCCGGAGTGCAATGAGGATAACCCAACTAACTAACTAACAAGGAATAGCATGTTCTGACGTCAGCTGGCTGGAGGCCTATGCACCATTTGTGGGAAAATGTCAGAAGGTGGGTAGGTGGGTAGGTAGAGCTGTAATCACACTTGAAGTCATATTGCACAATGAAAGTTCACTTTCTGTCCCCGAACACAATCAACACAAGTGGGAGCCACTGAAAGGTTAAACATGTATGAGCAAACACAGAAATCAATTCTTCTGTAATAACAGGTAGACCCAGAATCTGTTTGTCAAGAGTTCACTTGACACATACCACCAGAGGCTAAAACAATTACCTACTTCCCAAAATACAAGCACATACTGTCACAGATGTTGATTCCTGCCAATGTCATTGATTAACTGCCTGATGGTAGGTTGTGTGGCAGTAGACACAAATAGCACAGCAGGCACGGTTACAAATTTATTTGATATTATGTTGTTTGTCAAGTGGACAGAGCCTTCACAGCTTCTTTCTTAAATACGCAACAAACACAGCCCTAAACAAATATTCTATTTTATGCTGTAACTCGTGGAATATCAATCGAGTCCTCAAGCTTACCTTTTTTTTTTTTTTTAACATCATGGGTTGACTTATACGGTGGGAATAAAATATGTTTGGTATGCATAGGCTAATAAACAGCATCCTTTCTCGAAAACTGAAATATTTTGGTCATATCAAGCGCCACGACGGATTGGAAAAAAATATAGCAGAAGGCATGGTACCAGGAAGGAATGGCCGACTGACACGAAGATGGGCACAGGATATAAGTGACTCCTTGAGTGTGAAAGTGCATGAGGCGGGAGAACTGGCGAGAGACCGAGTTTCTTTCAGGCAGACTGTGATGAGAGCGACGTTCTGCAAAGGACCTGCAACATGATGATGAGGCCTAACTGGGAATTCTGAGCCAAAACTGTTGAGATGAGCTGTAAGCCACGATTTGTGGTATGCTGTTTGTAGACTGAGCTTTCACAGCCATCTCTCTTATGTATATAAACAGTGAACTTACCACTGACCAAATGTGGCAACTTACAATCATAAGTAGCCCGTGTGGGATCCGGGGCCCCAATTGTAGGGGAAAACAAGAATAGACCCACTGCCTCCCCAAAAGCATGTCGTAAGAGTCGACTAATTGGGGAGCTTCCTTTGAAGTCGGAGTGCATCTGCGGGAGAGACAAGGAACCAACAGTCTGTATTCCAGAGAATGAGATCTGTAAAACTGATGCACACGCAACACTCAGGTTCTGGAGCAGGACTGCAGTTCAGTAGTGGACGAGCAACCAGAACTTTCCGCCAGAATGTACAGCTGGTGAACGCGAAGAAGAAGAAGACAATCATAAGTGAGTGGAAAAATGTGCAGCATTTTAACCCCAAAAGTAACACCAGACTGCATTTACAGTAAACATTCGTATGAAAGAGCAGAAATAATAAAGACATTTCATGATTATTTTGACCGTTAAAAGCAAAATAAAAGTTCTCATTTATGTAGACCCATAAGCTGTCCCACTGTCTGACAGAAAAGTTCACATTTCCGCTACTACTGGCCCCACATGTCTGAGTATCGGCACCGAACGGACAAAGCCATGCCTGATGCATGCTTTTCCTATACTGCTGTGCTCAATGAGTCAGTCAGTCAGTTAGTTAGTTAGGTAATGGGTTATCATCACTAGACTCCAAATATGTCCTTAAGTGTTCAGATCCTATCCTCTGTATGAACCCCAGTGTTTGATGGCTTATAGTACCAGCTCTATGTTGATTAACAAGTCCTCTGATGTGCCGGCTGTTTGTCTAGTTTTTTGCTATTCTGATCTTAACTCCCAAATCTATCATTCTGGCAAGTAATGTGAATTCACTGCCCCCAAAGTCCTCCACCTTTCTTATTTTTCAGAGGGTATTAATAATATTGGCATGATCCATAGGCTGACCATCGGTAGTGATAGCAGATCCAGCCAACCTATCAGCTCCTTCATTCTCATTGATGCCCGCGTATGAAAATAAAGGTGACTCCAAGCACAGTAGACTTCTATAATGACTCAAGCAACTGCCTTCGTACCGAACCTACCTGAACCCTTCAGATCATACTTTCTGTTTCACTGAGTACACATGAGCGGGTATAGTTTTGTATTTCGAGCAACGCGCAAGCTTGCATTATTGCCATCATCTCTATTGTCATGCTGCTGGTTGTAATGGAGAAGACACCGTTGACTTTTTTGACTGTTCTGCGCACTGTGAAAGCCTGTGTGCTTCTTTGTTTGCGTATTTACAGATCTGTCTGTGTATATCAGTACATCTACCTCGTCTGCATTTTTTATTTTAAATCAGAGTGTTGACTTTTGCATTGACAACAACAGGGTTCTACTTCCTGCATCGCCTGTCAAGTTTGCTAAGTGTCCCAGTGTAACACTGTCGAAAGTGTCTAATGAGTTCAAGAAGATTACGCCCATCTGTGAGGTCACTGAAGTCTTTGATATGCAGGCTGCTCCCAGCTGATCTTTAAACAGCGCAGTCTGTGACGAGTGGGAAGCCCAAAGTAACAGATGTGAGGTTTAGCAGACATGTGCAGGTCATGACAACTCCTTGGGTGATCCCAGAACCAGAGCATCATGTACTGGCTCTGCATTTTTGGAAGCCTCCTTGGATGGTGCGGGATGCCAGTGTTCTGCCCCTGCCTTCCTTTGAGGTCTGACCAGTCTACACACAGTTGCCCTGGATGAGTTCTCCAGGGGCAACGCTTACAGAAGAAGGGACAAAGAGGGCACCCCACAAATAATGCAACGTCATGTCCCACGAAACCAACCGGAAGGCTAACCCGGTGAACAAATGCCCAATGAAGCTGTATGTGTTGGCTCAGTGGTGCAAATATTGCAGCTTTGCTGTAAACAGTCACAATGCAGTTACATCACTCAGACAAAAGATGAAGAAGATAAAGACCCCATTTTCTCCACCCTGAAACATACTGAGTGCATGGTGCTAACCCATGACTTTATAGACCAACTGGCGGTCAAAGGGTGATTGGTCAATCTTTACCGACTACTTTTACCTCCCAGAATGTTTCCTGCCACCTTATTTTAGGACAAGATGGTTAAAATGGTTAATCTGAAGGAGAAAACAGTCTCCACTGGCAGGGATTGTTTCTACAGAGATAACAATAATTCAAAACAATGTTTTCTTGTTGTAAATTGAAATCATGTGGTCACAAACAATACACCTACAGGGCACAATTTATTGCCTGGCACTTTTCACTGTAAAGAAATACTCGTGACGAGATACAGAAAAATATGCCATGCAATAAACTGTGCAATGTATTGTTTGTGTCCACATGATTTAATAACTATAATCATCGGAACTGGATAGATACTCAAGTCTAATAAGAAAGACAAAAACACAAGCATGAACTTCAATAATGTGTAACACTATTAGTAAGCTCAAGTGGCAAACATAACAAATAATATGAATTACAAAACCACTAGTGAATACATAAACAGAAGGGAAAAAGCACAGAGATTTCACAGACAAACAACCCATGTCCAAAACATAATCAAGAAGGTCAGAATAGATCTGACCAAAAGAAAGAAAGAACACACATCACACACTGAATTTGATACTTACGATGTGAACAGGGAATCTGCAATAGCACTGTAACAAATCAGAAATAAGAAGTGAAACAGTATTGTAAAATGTACATGTAAAAAAAAAACTCACACATACACACACACACACATGCAAGCACACACACACTCTCTCTCTCTCTCTCTCTCTCTCTCTCTCTCTCTCTCTCTCTCTCTCTCTCTCTCTCTCTCTCTCTCTCTCTCTCTCTCTCTCTCTCTCTCTCTCTCTCTCTCTCTCACTCTCTCTCTCTCTACAATATGAAAATGGTATATTCGAATAATACAAGTGCAGTGTTAGAAAACACTCTCCACTTCTCATTTATATCAACTGTGTTGCAGTGTATTTTCCTGTGACTGAAGTCAACTCCAGTCAATATATCTTCCAAGGTCTACCTTGCTCCATGTGTGCTTCTTATTTATGTACGTAAATTTTATGTTATCACAACTCACATAACTGCACATTAGACATTCCCATGCATGCTCAGTCCTCCAATACAGCAGCCACTCCAAGATACTTCTACTAATTGTTCCCATGAGAAGCTGGTTAAAGTGTCCCCTGTTCTGACTTCAGAGACGGCAAAGACGTGCTTCACCAAGTTTTCCTTCAGGTCCTGCAACTGTATTAGCGTCACAGAATCATCATCAACCCCTAACCTAGTACGTACAGCACTGATAATATATCAGCTGTCCATGCCTCTTCCTGTGTGTGTCTGTGGGTTACCAGCCAGCTGGTCAGCTCTTTCCTGTGTGTGTCTGTGGGTTACCAGCCAGCTGGTCAGCTCTTTCCTGTGTGTGTCTGTGGGTTACCAGCCAGCTGGTCAGCTCTTTCCTGTGTGTGTCTGTGGGTTACCAGCCAGCTGGTCAGCTCTTTCCTGTGTGTGTCTGTGGGTTACCAGCCAGCTGTCCATGCCTCTTCCTGATTGCATCTGTGGGTTACCAGCCAGCTGTCCATGCCTCTTCCTGATTGTGTCTGTGGGTTACCAGCCAGCTGTCCATTCCTCTTCCTGATTGCATCTGTGGGTTACCAGCCAGCTGGTCAGCTCTTTCCTGTGTGTGTCTGTGGGTTACCAGCCAGCTGTCCATGCCTCTTCCTGATTGCATCTGTGGGTTACCAGCCAGCTGTCCATGCCTCTTCCTGATTGTGTCTGTGGGTTACCAGCCAGCTGTCCATGCCTCTTCCTGATTGCATCTGTGGGTTACCAGCCAGCTGGTCAGCTCTTTCCTGTGTGTGTCTGTGGGTTACCAGCCAGCTGGTCATGCCTCTTCCTGATTGCATCTGTGGGTTACCAGCCAGCTGGTCAGCTCTTTCCTGTGTGTGTCTGTGGGTTACCAGCCAGCTGTCCATGCCTCTTCCTGATTGCATCTGTGGGTTACCAGCCAGCTGTCCATGCCTCTTCCTGATTGTGTCTGTGGGTTACCAGCCAGCTGTCCATGCCTCTTCCTGATTGCATCTGTGGGTTACCAGCCAGCTGGTCAGCTCTTTCCTGTGTGTGTCTGTGGGTTACCAGCCAGCTGTCCATGCCTCTTCCTGATTGCATCTGTGGGTTACCAGCCAGCTGTCCATGCCTCTTCCTGATTGTGTCTGTGGGTTACCAGCCAGCTGTCCATGCCTCTTCCTGATTGCATCTGTGGGTTACCAGCCAGCTGGTCAGCTCTTTCCTGTGTGTGTCTGTGGGTTACCAGCCAGCTGGTCAGCTCTTTCCTGTGTGTGTCTGTGGGTTACCAGCCAGCTGGTCAGCTCTTTCCTGTGTGTGTCTGTGGGTTACCAGCCAGCTGGTCAGCTCTTTCCTGTGTGTGTCTGTGGGTTACCAGCCAGCTGGTCAGCTCTTTCCTGTGTGTGTCTGTGGGTTACCAGCCAGCTGGTCAGCTCTTTCCTGTGTGTGTCTGTGGGTTACCAGCCAGCTGGTCAGCTCTTTCCTGTGTGTGTCTGTGGGTTACCAGCCAGCTGGTCAGCTCTTTCCTGTGTGTGTCTGTGGGTTACCAGCCAGCTGGTCAGCTCTTTCCTGTGTGTATTATTATAACCCTATATAATGTCAGTGTGCGGGGGGGATAAAGAAATTATGCAATAAATTCCTGCAATGGGAGGTTAGAAAAATAATTCTCACATGCTAGAATAGAGACAGATTTAACATTTGAGTGTCAATCCTAAACAATTAACTCTTTGAGTCCCAGTGGGTTTAGCATCAAAGACCTAAGGGGTAGTCAAAAGAGATGTAAAATCGGCGCATCTTGCGTTCATTGGGCTTCTAAGTAGGAATCTATGAATGTATGATGAGTTCCTTGGGACTCAAAGAGTTAACAAACAAACCTAATAATTTCTTAAAGCATTAGAGTTGAGGTTTTACAGAAGAATGTTTCAAATGCTTTAGACAGCCAAAAAGAACAACCCAGATGTTTTGAAAGACACAAACATCAGAAGGAGACATGATTTGGTCATATTATGAGAAGAGGGGAAACTGGAACATGTTGTAACCACTGGAAAGATCTGTGGTCAGAGAGAGATAGAAGAAGACAGGATGAGAAGAGGGGAAACTGGAACATGTAACCACTGGAAAGATCTGTGGTCAAAGAGAGATAGAAGAAGACAGGATGAGAAGAGGGGAAACTGGAACATGTTGTAACCACTGGAAAGATCTGTGGTCAGAGAGAGAGATAGAAGAAGACAGGATGAGAAGAGGGGAAACTGGAACATGTTGTAACCACTGGAAAGATCTGTGGTCAGAGAGAGAGAGAGAGATAGAAGAAGACAGGATGAGAAGAGGGGAAACTGGAACATGTTGTAACCACTGGAAAGATCTGTGCTCAAAGAGAGATAGAAGAAGACAGGATGAGAAGAGGGGAAACTGGAACATGTTGTAACCAAAGGAAAGATCTGTGGTCAGAGAGAGAGATAGAAGAAGACAGGATGAGAAGAGGGGAAACTGGAACATGTTGTAACCACTGGAAAGATCTGTGGTCAAAGAGAGATAGAAGAAGACAGGATGAGAAGAGGGGAAACTGGAACATGTTGTAACCACTGGAAAGATCTGTGGTCAGAGAGAGAGATAGAAGAAGACAGGATGAGAAGAGGGGAAACTGGAACATGTTGTAACCACTGGAAAGATCTGTGGTCAGAGAGAGAGAGAGAGAGATAGAAGAAGACAGGATGAGAAGAGGGGAAACTGGAACATGTTGTAACCACTGGAAAGATCTGTGCTCAAAGAGAGATAGAAGAAGACAGGATGAGAAGAGGGGAAACTGGAACATGTTGTAACCAAAGGAAAGATCTGTGGTCAGAGAGAGAGATAGAAGAAGACAGGATGAGAAGAGGGGAAACTGGAACATGTTGTAACCACTGGAAAGATCTGTGGTCAAAGAGAGATAGAAGAAGACAGGATGAGAAGAGGGGAAACTGGAACATGTTGTAACCACTGGAAAGATCTGTGGTCAGAGAGAGATAGAAGAAGACAGGATGAGAAGAGGGGAAACTGGAACATGTTGTAACCACTGGAAAGATCTGTGGTCAGAGAGAGATAGAAGAAGACAGGATGAGAAGAGGGGAAACTGGAACATGTAACCACTGGAAAGATCTGTGGTCAAAGAGAGATAGAAGAAGACAGGATGAGAAGAGGGGAAACTGGAACATGTTGTAACCACTGGAAAGATCTGTGGTCAGAGAGAGAGATAGAAGAAGACAGGATGAGAAGAGGGGAAACTGGAACATGTTGTAACCACTGGAAAGATCTGTGGTCAGAGAGAGAGAGAGAGATAGAAGAAGACAGGATGAGAAGAGGGGAAACTGGAACATGTTGTAACCACTGGAAAGATCTGTGCTCAAAGAGAGATAGAAGAAGACAGGATGAGAAGAGGGGAAACTGGAACATGTTGTAACCAAAGGAAAGATCTGTGGTCAGAGAGAGAGATAGAAGAAGACAGGATGAGAAGAGGGGGAAACTGGAACATGTTGTAACCACTGGAAAGATCTGTGGTCAAAGAGAGATAGAAGAAGACAGGATGAGAAGAGGGGAAACTGGAACATGTTGTAACCACTGGAAAGATCTGTGGTCAGAGAGAGATAGAAGAAGACAGGATGAGAAGAGGGGAAACTGGAACATGTTGTAACCACTGGAAAGATCTGTGGTCAAAGAGAGATAGAAGAAGACAGGATGAGAAGAGGGGAAACTGGAACATGTTGTAACCACTGGAAAGATCTGTGGTCAGAGAGAGAGATAGAAGAAGACAGGATGAGAAGAGGGGAAAGTGGAACATGTTGTAACCACTGGAAAGATCTGTGGTCAGAGAGAGAGATAGAAGAAGACAGGATGAGAAGATTCTGGACAAGCTTTTGTGCTGGCATGGAGGGCATATCAGCACACAAACTGATACATGCTGCTGGAGATTGCAGGTTGTGGGGAGGCACGATTACCTATGACAGTTAGTGAGGCACTTGATGATGATGATATGGGGGTGGGGGTGGGGGCACATACAGCAGCAAGACACAGCCAAAGACTGAACTGTTTAGCATACGTGTGTCTGTGGGTCTACTCTCCAGTGAGAATTTTTTTTTTTTTTTTAAACAGAAGGAGTACATCTGTTACAGGAAACATTAGCAGCTTCTCAGATAAGTACACAAACTCATTCATGCATGCTTTAATTAGTCCAATGCAGATCGGGTTTCTAGTTTAGTCAGATCAGTGGACCATAAAGTATAGTCTATAATTTCCCACTGCCCAGGAATTGTTAATGTGCAGAAAGTGGGACCAGCATTCTACCCCCTGGTCAGAGAAGACAAGGCACATTGTCTACTAATCAATCGGGTGTCATCTCAACAACACAGGTTGGCTGCCACACTCATCAACTCTCACCCTGGTGTACACTCTGACAGACTGCTATCTATCCATTCCTTGATGTTACCTTCCCACTTAAACGGCTATCTACCTGTTGCTGGCTCACCTATCTTCAACTCTCACCCTGGGTGTACACTCTGACAGACTGCTATCTGTCCATTCCTTGATGCTACCTTCCCACTTAAACGGCTATCTACCTGTCGCTGGCTCACCTATCTTTAACTTCTCCTTTCCTTCGAGTTTTTGAAAGTCTTTTCATTTTGAATGTGGACAAAATATGTCACTTGCTTATTTATAATTCTTTCAACAACTCTCTTGTTATGCAATCTCCGCAAAATCCGTGAATTTGATTGTTATTTGTTTTGAAGAAATAAGACACAACTGTGGTATATACACAAATCTGGAAACTTGTTTCAACTTTCTAACCACTTGTTAATTGTCTGGGCCGTTCCACCCTGCAGCATCAGTGTTACACCTACATAAAAACCCCGATATTTCCAAGTTTGAAGTGTTCTTCATTTGCCTAGATATTTAAACTACAGTCGTGCTGCAGACATTTGTGGTCCTCATTTCTATTCTTTTTCCATCTGCCACCATCTGCTATTACAGGTTCCAAACAGGAAAGACACTAATGTTGATCTATATTTTCTAGGACTTCCCATGTCTGGCATCAATGGCATCAAGTTGGTAGTAATAACATATCTTTTGTAAATATATATGTATACACAATAGATTGGCTAGATCTGCACTACTGGGTGGTGAACTGATACAAGACAAGGCAGATGTGGTCAAAGCCCTCTGGGACAAGCAACGGAATCAGTAGAGATAGAATAATATTATGGCCTGGAGAGAATGAAGCATCTGGGTGTAAACAGAGGGTCTGGTCAGCTCGCTACACTCAGAGGAAAGGCAAGAGCGACATATAACCAGATTATGACCCGTACCATCAATACTGGAACTCTGTACTGGCTGCTAAAGATGAGGACAGAGAATGCATGGGAATGCCCCAAGTGATATGATGTCAATTCTTGACTCAACTCAACTTGTAAATATATATATTTATAACCCACATTGCAGGCATCAAGAAAGAGGGGTTAACCATCCTCTGTTTCCTTATTTGCAACATTAATTACACACAACTTTAGACACACGGGCTATTCAGCAATGATCACTACATCTCAAGCCCCAATCCTGTACATGTATAATTGTCAGGCATTGATCCGATTCCCTGAGTTGACACAAATCTATTACTGTGAAAACGTTTACAGATTCTGAATCATCAGCAGTCGACACAGACTGGCTGACGTGGCCGGCCCACAAAAAAACCTGGCAACAGCGATTACCCAATGACCTGTTGCATTTGTGGATCTCGATTCCACAGTCAATGCTTTGAAAATGCCAAATGTATAATTAAATACATAATCGGCAAGCGTTGCATGTGCTGGCGTTTGGGCAAACAGATGGCATTTCAGTCAACAGATACCAGCTGAATATATGGACGGTTGTCATGGTAACTGTAAGTGGCACTGTGTGACAAGCTCAAATGCTATCACAGAGAGGTTTTCATTAATATTTTAGCTGCTACTCTCTCCCCCTCCCCTCCTCAACACACACGGATGCATACATACAAATATACACACACAGATGGACACACACACACACACACATATGTATATATAGGGACACACAAATGCACTCATATGTTATGAGCCTTGGAAGAAATAAAAGGAAATTTATCTTATTGCCTGTCTTTGGCATGCTGCTTGTCTGTTACGTCTGTTTAATCCTTTTGTCTGAGAAGGTTAAACCTTGTCACTTCCGGTTGCTGAAACAGCCCCATAAAGGCCGACATACAGCCATTAGTGCTAATCCCCAAAGAAAGAGAACTGATTCACAGCTGAAGTTCATCCCCAAAGAAAGAGAACTGAGTCACAGCTGAAGTTCATCCCCAAAGAAAGAGAAATGATTCACATCTGAAGTTCATCCCCAAAGAAAGAGAAATGATTCACAGCTGAAGTTCATCCCCAAAGAAAGAGAACATACACAGATGAAGTTCATCCCCAAAGAAAGAGAACATACACAGCTGAAGTTCATCCCCAAAGAAAGAGAACATACACAGCTGAAGTTCATCCCCAAAGAAAGAGAACATACACAGTTGAAGTTTATCCCTAAAGAAAGAGAACATACACAGCTGAAGTTCATCCCCAAAGAAAGAGAACATACACAGTTGAAGTTTATCCCTAAAGAAAGAGAACATACACAGCTGAAGTTCATCCCCAAAGAAAGAGAACATACACAGCTGAAGTTCATCCCTAAAGAAAGAGAACATACACAGCTGAAGTTCATCCCCAAAGAAAGAGAACATACACAGCTGAAGTTCATCCCCAAAGAAAGAAAACATATACAGTTGAAGTTTATCCCAAAAGAAAGAGAACATACACAGCTGAAGTTCATCCCTAAAGAAAGAGAACATACACAGCTGAAGTTCATCCCCAAAGAAAGAGAACATACACAGCTGAAGTTCATCCCCAAAGAAAGAGAACATACACAGCTGAAGTTCATCCCTAAAGAAAGAGAACATACACAGCTGAAGTTCATCCCCAAAGAAAGAGAACTGATACACAGCTGAAGTTCATCCCTAAAGAAAGAGAACATACACAGCTGAAGTTCATCCCCAAAGAAAGAGAACATACACAGCTGAAGTTCATCCCCAAAGAAAGAGAACTGATACACAGCTGAAGTTCATCCCTAAAGAAAGAGAACATACACAGCTGAAGTTAATCCCCAAAGAAAGAGAACTGATACACAGCTGAAGTTCATCCCCAAAGGAAAATCCTTGTTAACAAACTAAGGAAAATGTCAAAACTAATCTACTTACTCATCTGGGAAAGGGATGGGCTGTAACAAACTGCCAAGCACATAGCGCCAATCATTGAACTCTGACCTACAGAAGACAAACAGATCACCACAAACACATGAAATAAGAAATTCAATCACGGATTAAACAAATAGTGAAGTGCATGGCTAATAATGCCAAAACTGAATCTGTTCAACCGAAAAACGCAAATCAGATTCTCTTGTGTGTTTGTATATTTCAGCTGAATGGGATTAATATTTTGTGCTTTATTATATGTTGATGTTGACTGTCGTCGTGCCCCCTGGCGAGATACAGTGACATATGAGAGGCAATAACTGCTCCGTACTCATTATTTAAATTCAAAATATGAAATCACAGCTGGGATTCCTGAAAGAAATAGTGAAGCCACCAAGTACAAAGTCAAAATTATTCAGTAATTATTCAACCAACAGACAAAAATGTTTATAGCACACATAAAATACTTTCTTGTAGTCTTTCACAACTATTCATTTGCAGAGGCCAAACCTTGTTAGTGGCACCTTGTAAGATGCTTTGTAGAGTCCAATGAATTCCAGAGAAATTGGACTAAATAAAAAGCTCAACAAAA
Organism: Candidula unifasciata; assembly: GCA_905116865.2. Classification (NCBI taxonomy): domain Eukaryota; kingdom Metazoa; phylum Mollusca; class Gastropoda; order Stylommatophora; family Geomitridae; genus Candidula; species Candidula unifasciata. The sequence goes on from CAJHNH020007223.1 coordinate 434,995, forward strand.
TGGGAAAGAGGAAAACGTGCACAAAACAACACAACGTAACGTTTCGGCTGGTCAGCCTTTTTCAAACACCCGCTTCGCTTTTGAAAATCGCCTTACCCACAGCCTTGGCGTTCTTAGTCCAAGTGGTATCAATATCCAACATACCTTCATCTAAATAGTTCTAATCTTATCACATTTTAAATGTTAATTATTTTATTTTATTTCATATTATTACTTTATTCTATTTCTTATCAGTATCATTTATGTATCATTAACACTTGCATTTCTTCTATTCCCAGTATTGTTACTATATTTTTTAGCCATCGTTTATTTTATCTTATTTCATTTATTCCGCATCACATTTTTTTAAACGTCGCTCACGTCACCCCTTAGAGATCTACATACTCTCCATTCCTCGTCTGTGTATTTCACTTATGTTTGAAATAGGCTGCCTGGCCGAAACGTTACGTTGTGTTGTTTTGTGCACGATTTCCTCTTTCCCATTTTGTTGAGCTTTTTAGTCAAATTTTTCTGGAATTCATTGTATTAGCTTGACTGCAGTCACCCCCATAGTTTCACCATTTGTAGAGTCCAGCGTGTTTATTCTGTGCTTTCCTATGACCACATGTGGTGGTTACCAGCCAGAACCAGATCCGAGATTAGTCACAACCAAGGCTTGCTTTCTAACGGTATGCAGTACTGGCACCCCTAATGTATTTTGTACTGTAACAGACACTCTGAGGTGAGCACCGGCACCTTTTTAAGACACTCTGAGGTGAGCACCGGCACCTTTTTAAGACACTCTGAGGTGAGCACCGGCACATTTTAAAAACACTGAGAGGTGAGCACCGGCACCTTTTTAAGACACTCTGAGGTGAGCACCGGCACCTTTTTAAGACACTCTGAGGTGAGCACTGACACCTTTTTAAGACACTCTGAGGTGAGTACCGGCACCTTTTTAAGACACTCTGAGGTGAGCACCGGCACCTTTTTAAGACACTCTGAGGTGAGCACCGGCACCTTTTTAAGACACTCTGAGGTGAGCACCGGCACATTTTAAAAACACTGAGAGGTGAGCACCGGCACCTTTTTAAGACACTCTGAGGTGAGCACCGGCACCTTTTTAAGACACTCTGAGGTGAGCACTGACACCTTTTTAAGACAATCTGAGGTGAGTACCGGCACCTTTTTAAGACACTCTGAGGTGAGCACCGGCACCTTTTTAAGACACTCTGAGGTGAGCACCGGCACCTTTTTAAGACACTCTGAGGTGAGCACTGACACCTTTTTAAGACACTCTGAGGTGAGTACCGGCACCTTTTTAAGACACTCTGAGGTGAGCAACGGCACCTTTTTAAGACACTCTGAGGTGAGCACCGGCACCTTTTTAAGACACTCTGAGAGGTGAGCACCGACACATTTTAAAAACACTGAGAGGTGAGCACCGACACCTTTTTAAGACACTCTGAGGTGAGCACCGGCACCTTTTTAAGACACTCTGAGGTGAGCACTGACACCTTTTTAAGATTCTCTGAGGTGAGCACCGGCACATTTTTAAGACACTCTGAGGTGAGCACTGACACCATTTTAAGACACTCTGAGATGAGCACCGACACCTTTTTAAGACACTCTGAGATGAGCACCGACACCTTTTTAAGACACTCTGAGATGAGCACCGGCACATTTTAAAAACACAGAGGTGAGCACCGGCACCTTTTTAAGACACTCTGAGGTGAGCACTGACACCTTTTTAAGACACTCTGAGGTGAGCACTGACACCTTTTTAAGACACTCTGAGGTGAGCACCGACACCTTTTTAAGACACTCTGAAATGAGCACTGACACCTTTTTAAGACACTCTGAGGTGAGCACCGACACCTTTTTAAGACATTCTGAGATGAGCACTGACACCTTTTTAAGACACTCTGAGGTGAGCACTGACACCTTTTTAAGACACTCTGAGGTGAGCACTGACACCTTTTTAAGACACTCTGAGGTGAGCACTGACACCTTTTTAAGACACTCTGAGGTGAGCACCGACACCTTTTTAAGACACTCTGAGATGAGCACTGACACCTTTTTAAGACACTCTGAGGTGAGCACTGACACCTTTTTAAGACACTCTGAGATGAGCACCGACACCTTTTTAAGACACTCTGAGGTGAGCACCGACACCTTTTTAAGACACTCTGAGATGAGCACTGACACCTTTTTAAGACACTCTGAGGTGAGCACCGACACCTTTTTAAGACACTCTGAGATGAGCACCGACACCTTTTTAAGACACTCTGAGGTGAGCACCGACACCTTTTTAAGACACTCTGAGATGAGCACCGACACCTTTTTAAGACACTCTGAGGTGAGCACCGACACCTTTTTAAGACACTCTGAGATGAGCACTGACACCTTTTTAAGACACTCTGAGATGAGCACCGACACCTTTTTAAGACACTCTGAGATGAGCACCGACACCTTTTTAAGACACTCTGAGAGGTGAGCACCGACACCTTTTTAAGACACTCTGAGGTGAGCACCGACACCTTTTTAAGACACTCTGAGGTGAGCACCGACACCTTTTTAAGACTCTCTGAGGTGAGCACCGACTCCTGTCTGTGCATGAAAAACTACCTGGCCAGGAGCAATCTAAACCTCTGGATGGCTGTCCTTCAAAAAGGTTCCCTACTGGCAACCTGGCCAACACAGATAGAATCAACATTTCATTCAGTCACAGCATATCTGTCTCAGAGGCAAGGAACCAACAGTCTGCAGACAAATAAGCCATATCTGTAAAATAAATGTGCACACAACCCTCAAGTCCTGGAAAAAAAACAAAATCTAGACTGGGAGGAGCAAGTAGAACTTAACTATTTAAGGCCCTGGCAACGCTGTGAGTGTTGACTGAGAAGTTCTGATATGCCCAAACAACACTGTCAGTGTCGATCGTGTGTCCCGTACATACTGCTTCACATACGCCTCCGTATTCATTTCTAATGTTCGGAACGACAATTAAAGTATTCAGGCAAGGTTATTCTAATGTTCAATAAAAGTCTGTGTTCCAAGACATGTGGGCACATACTGATCCGACTCATTGCTAGCATTATTTTCAAGAGTGTATTTTCTAAGTTGGTGTTCGAGTGCCATGGATACTAACTTTCCAACCACTAGTACAGGTCCCAAAAAGCGTCTTTCTGCTGCCGAAGCTCTGAAATTGTTTCAGTTAGATTTTTATAATTCTAAGAATGATAATGAAAATTTAGATTTTCCAGAAAGTGATTTAGGCGGTGAATTTTTACCAGCGGTCAGCTGTAAGTGAATACAGGTTTTGATGAATCTGACACAGAGAATGTTCCATTGGTACAGTATTTAGGATGTAAGAGAAGGAAAGTGCTCCAAGCAAATAGAAAGACCTATTCTGGTGAAGGATGGGAAAGTGTCGAGCATGGAGCTTTTTCCAGGACCTTGAATACTTTTAGTTTTAGTCCCAAAACAACTCCAGGAGTAAACCTTGAATTGGTATCTGAAAGCTCAACTCTTCTTGATTGATCTCTGGCTCTGTTTGATGATGAACTACAGACTTCTCTGCTGGATGCAACAAACATGTATGCCGCATTGAAGAAAACAGAACAATCCTACTCTCAAAAATTATGTCCGTGCCAGCTGGACTAATCTTATAATATATGAATTGTAAAAATTCAGTGCGGTACAGATGGCAATGGGAATCTGCAAGAGGTTGAGCTGGCCTGATTATTTCTCCACACCTCTAATGTTTTCAGCACCAGTTTTTATGCACAGATCTTCAGTCGGAACAGATTTCTCAGCATATTCCAAACAATACTTCATGTGGGAGAGCCTGATGCAGATGGAAAACTGAAAATTGAGCCCTTCATCAACAAGCTTCTTGAAAAGTTGTAACTGGCTTTCACCGCCTACCCAGATAGTGCCACTGATGAAATGATTGTGGGGTTCAAAGGAAGATGGCAGTAAAAGCAATACAATGCCACCAAGCCTGATCACATCAAGAGCTTTGGGTTGGTAGACAGTAAAACCAGTTATTATGTTGCCAATCTGCTGACATACTATGGAAGCACCAAATCTTACAATCCAACCAATAAGAATGAAAGCAGCTACCCCATACAGGTCTTCGACACACTGCTAAGGTCACTAGCAACTGGATACCATATTTTTGCAGACGGCTATTAAACAACCAGAGTGCTTCTGAAACAGAAGCAGTACTACACCGGGACAGTACAACGTGGTCACGCTGGGTTTCCCCAGTGGAATGAGAAACTGCAGCATACGGCCCTAGAGTATTTTTCAACTTCCACAAGATCAATGCTGGCAATAAGCTGGAAGGATAAGAAAGATAAAAAGCCTGTGTTGCTTGAGTTATGATTTAGGTTATCTTCATGGCACTCCAGACATGTTCATAGGTGCTCAGATTCCCTCTTCAACATTTACATCAGCGTACCGCAGTTGACAGTCCCAGTCCTATGCTGGTTGACAAGACTTCTCGTATGTTCAGTGTGCTTCTAGTGCCTGGCTGTGCCCATCTTTAACTCCCAATTCTTGCGCTCTTAGCAAAGATGTGGATATGCTGCTCCGAAAAGCCCCCAATCATCCAACCTCTGTAATGGCATTAACAATGTCTGCATGATCCATGTGTTGCTTATTCTCACCAATGCATCAGCTGGAGAAGTGACAAGTACAAAGGTTGAGCAGAAGCCTAGTGTCATCGACACACACACAACAATAAGATGAATGGTTATGATGTAGCTGACCAAAGTCTCGGGTACTATGGCCTGCACACTCATAAAACTAAGAAGTGGTGGAAAAAGCTCTTTCAGTGGATCATGGAAATTCAATGCATAATAACAAAACGAGGCCAGGAACAACAACAACTGAACTGAAAGACTAGTAGCTCAAGCTAATTAACGAGCTACTCATTGCAGCTGCTGAGTCAATGCCAGAACCAGGAACCAAAGCTGCAAGGAGACAAGGTCACACATCAAGCACCCCAGTCCAGCATCTTGAACCAGGCATGCATCCAGTTGTCTTTATAAAGCAGACCACCCATGTGAGGTGTGTAGTACACCCACTAAACCCAAAAGGACCCATTTCATCTGCGAAGGATGTAACAGTCTCCCACATTTACATCCAAGGACAGTTTCAGACAGTACCATACTGTGGCTAAGCTACATTGAAATCATTGCAGCTACAGTCTGTATATAGCGGTACATAGTAAATACTGTGTGTCTATTTTTCTGTAATGTTTTCTTTAAAATTGTGTCCAGCACTCTTGTAAGAACTTAGATCCTCTGAGTGCTAAACTAACGCACAAACTTATCATAACTTTGGAATTTTTTAGGAAATTAAACAAACTTTAAAGTGTTATTCTCAAATTTGTATATTCACTGCTCTTGTGGCTGCAAAACCATGGTATGTGAAGAATTTGTTTGTAAAATGTTGTCTTTGTAAACTTAACACCTGCTGAATTATTCTTTTCTACTAATTATAACTGTATTAAATTTTAAATATCATCCAATTCAAACTTTTCATTCATTCCTCATTAAAAATTATGTACTTTTGTAGGGATTAGAAATATATTACATTGTCTATTGCCTTTTTTGTACACTACCCCCCTTTGCCATTTTTGTGAAGGGAAATTAATGTGAGCCAAGTCTGTCAAAGTTCTTAAGCCTGAAAGAGTTGATGCCGGAGTTTACAGAGAGGCCAGTCTCAACAACACATCAGCAAAACCTAGTGTAAACTATGTGACTACCAATTTTGGTTACACGAAGGAAGGGCAACAGACAAGTGTATGCCATACAAGACATATGCACGACATACATGTATGACAGACAACAATTAATGGATTACTTACATGAAGGAATGGCGACAGACAGCCGCACAGCATACATGTATGAGAGACAACACACATCCATTACTTACATGACTTCCATCATAGACACATAACACAGTAATTTGTTCTCCCACTCAATCTGGTCAAAGTCTTCTCCGTTTACATTCTCATGTGAAGAGCTGAGAGGAGACAGGCAAAAACAGATCATCATGTAAACATCTGAGGGGACATATCATTATGTAAACATCTGAGGGGACATATCATTATGTAAACAGCTGAGGGGACATATCATTATGTAAACAGCTGAGGGGACATATCATCATGTAAACATCTGAGGGGACATATCATTATGTAAACAGCTGAGGGGACATATCATTATGTAAACAGCTGAGGGGGACACATCATCATGTAAACAGCTGAGGGGACAGATCATCATGTAAACAGCTGAGGGGACATATCATTATGTAAACAGCTGAGGGGGACACATCATTATGTAAACAGCTGAGGGGACATATCATTATGTAAACAGCTGAGGGGACATATCATTATGTAAACAGCTGAGGGGACATATCATTATGTAAACAGCTGAGGGGACATATCATTATGTAAACAGCTGAGGGGGACACATCATTATGTAAACAGCTGAGGGGACACATCATTATGTAAACAGCTGAGGGGACATATCATTATGTAAACAGCTGAGGGGACACATCATTATGTAAACAGCTGAGGGGACATATCATTATGTAAACAGCTGAGGGGACATATCATTATGTAAACAGCTGAGGGGACACATCATTATGTAAACAGCTGAGGGGACACATCATTATGTAAACAGCTGAGGGGACATATCATTATGTAAACAGCTGAGGGGGACACATCATCATGTAAACAGCTGAGGGGACATATCATTATGTAAACAGCTGAGGGGACATATCATTATGTAAACAGCTGAGGGGGACACATCATTATGTAAACAGCTGAGGGGACACATCATTATGTAAACAGCTGAGGGGACATATCATTATGTAAACAGCTGGGTGGATATTTCATTATGTAAACAGCTGAGAGGACATATCATTAGGTAAACAGCCGAGGGGACATATCATTAGGTAAAGAGCTAGGTGGACATATTATCACATAAAGAACTGAGAGGACAGATTATGCCAACAGAAAAGGAGAAGGCAGATAAGATACTCATTTAACCCTGTCGGCCCAAAAGATATATTTTTCTGGCATTTATGGGTCTTTGCTGCCATGAAGACTTTAGGCAGCGACCAATATGCCTATACAACACCTTAAGTACTGGCTATAACTACATACTGTGTGGACATGGTGGGGATGACTACACATACACCCCAAGGAGTAGGGAAATATCTAATGAAAGTGGAAGAGAGACAGACCAGAAGTAGGAAGAAATCCAATGAAAAATGACTTACTTTTTCCTTTCCTCATAACAGCTATATATAGCAGCCAGGCACACAGCGACCATGTTGGGCAGGACTCGTGGATGAGGGCATGAGCTGGCTGGGCCATGCATGCTGTCAGGGAACAAGTACAGAGCACATGTTGTATGCAACCACAGCAGTGACTTACTGGTAAGCAACATGATGACGGCCACAGTAACCAGAATTATCATATTCTAAGAAAGTTTCAGTGGTGAATGAATGAATAAATCATCTTCTTCTTTTTAGCATTCACTGACAGAACGTTCTGGCTGTCCATCAACTCCTAGACTCTGGTTTTGATCCACAACTTAGCTGTGCGTGCATATCCATTTTACAGATATGGCTTGTCTGCAGACTGTTGGTTCCTTGACTTTGTCTCCTACCTCAATAGCAAACAAAGTGTCCATACCAATGGTGTCAGCTGTAACCCGATTAAAAGTCCATATGCTCTGACACTCCCCAGTCAATATCTATGTTGAGGTACAGATATTCTGTCAGTTCTGTTGTATTGCCCACTTGATTCCCAGTCTTCACAACATGCATGTATCATAAAGTAGCTTAAAACCCAGTGGAGAGGCAGGAGCCAATCTATCAGTCTGCTTATTACCCTGCACAGCCGAATACAGTGGGGCAGAAAACCTCAGATGTGTTCTTGACCTGAGTCTTATTATGGGAGGCAAGATACGTCAGTCTCTATTTCTTCGAAGCATGCTTTGTGAGTCTGTTACAATGAAACATGCTGGACTGTAATACTTTCCAGCCAGGGGGAAGCTACCGTTACTGCCTCTCCCTCCAATCTCATGCCTGACAGGGATAGAATGACAGAACGGATGAAAATAATATTCATGGCAATGGTGAGGACATATGCTGATGACGATAACAGTTAACATCTCAGTGTGGGTTCCGAGACCCCATTGTGTGGAAAACAAGAACAAACACAATCTTGTTGGGTTCCGGGGCCCCATTGTGTGGAAAACAGGAACAGACACAATCTTGCGTGGGTTCCGAGGCCCTATTGTGTGGAAAACAAGAACAGACACAATCTCGCGTGGGTTCTGAGGCCCTATTGTGTGGAAAACAAGAACAGACACAATCTCATGTGGGTTCCGGGGCCCCATTGTGTGGAAAACAAGAACAGACATAATCTTGTGTGGGTTCCGGGCCCTATTGTGTGGAAAACAAGAACAGACACAGTGCCTCCCCAAAAAGCATGTCGTAAGAGTAAACTAATTGGGGTTTCCGTCGAAGTCAGAGTGCATCTGCCTGAGAGGTAAGGAACCAACGTTTACGACCAGAACCTTCCACCAGAGTTTACAGCTGGTGAATGCGAAGAAGAAGAAGATAACTGTAACAATCCTGATTCAGATGAGATGATGCTGATCCACAAATTGATGCAACTGAGGATTTATGCTAGTTATTATAATACTAACAGCATTTCTGATAAAAGTTAAGATGGTAATAATTTTAACGTATTGACGAGACTTCTTCTGTTCTGCGTTCATCCTAAAAAGGGCAACTGACACATCATGGTTTACAGCTAGGCTGTGATATTTGTGGTTTTCGACCCAATACATATGTTTTCAGCACATCTTGAATCAGTGGCCTTTCACAACATGGTTGTAAGGGAGCAGTGGGGTCTATTCTTGTTCCCTCTACATTGGGTGTAGATAATAATGGTAGAGGTGACGATGATGGTGGCGGTGGCGATAATAATGTGGTGATTATGATGTGATGATGGTAATGATAATGATCACTGTGACTGTGAGAATTATAATGATGAGGATATGATAATGGTGTTGATAATATTGGTGATGATGATGTAGCATTGATGGTGATTTAAATGCTGACTGTCAGGGTGTTGATAATGAAAATGATCATGGTGGTGATATTGGTGTTGGTGTTGATGGTGAAAATGATGATGGTGGTGATATTGGTGTTGGTGTTGATGGTGAAACATTGTATTACTCAACTGACCTTTTGACTAGTGCCTGCACCACTTTGAGACCATCATTCTGGCAGTTTAAGGCCTGTATGTACTCCTGCACAAAGGTTCTCATTCGAGGATACCTGCCAAAGTCCTGCAACAGACAGCAGGGACTGTGTTTGCATCATCTTATATTGAAGGATGTTCTATTGTGGTGTTATCACAGGGTATTCTTTTATGGTGTTATCACAAAGTGTTTTACCATGGTGTTATCAGAGGGTGTTTTACAATGGTGTTATCTCAGAGAGTTTTACCATGGTGTTATCACAGGGTATTCTATTGTGGTGTTATCTCAGTGTGTTTTACCACCGTGTTATCACAGGGTGTTTTACCATGGTGTTATCTCAGGGTGTTTTACCATGGTGTTATCTCAGGATGTTTTACCATGGTGTTATCACTGGGTGTTTTACCATGGTGTTATCACAGAGTATTATACTACACTGTTATCACAGAGTGTTCTGTTGTAATCATTGGGTGCTGTTGTGCTGCTATCACAAAATATTCTATTGTGGTATATCACAAAAAATTATATTGTAGCCTTATCACAAGGGTGTTCTATTGTGATGTTAATGTATAATGTTCTACTGTGGTGTTATCATGGGACATTTTATGGTGTTATCACAGGGTGTTTGTTCTACTGTGCGGTTATTACAGGATGTTCAGATATAACTGAAATCACCACTCAATGAAAATAATTACATCACAGAACTTAGCCATTACATCACAAAACTCAACCTCAACATCATAGAACTTAGCCATTACATGACAGAACACAACCTCTTCATCACAGAACTTAGCCATTTCATCACAGAACACAACCTCTACATCACAGAACTTAGCCATTACATTAAAGAACTTAACCTCTACATCACAGAACTTAGCCATTACATCACAGAACACAACCTCTACATCACAGAACTTAGCCATTTCATCACTGAACACAACCTCTACATCACAGAACTTAGCCATTTCACCACAGAACTCAACCTCTACATCACATAACTTAGCCATTACATCACAGAACACAACCTCTTCATCACAGAACTTAGCCATTTCATCACAGAACACAACCTCTACATCACAGAATTTAGCCATTACATTAAAGAACTCAACCTCTACATCACAGAACTTAGCCATTACATCACAGAACACAACCTCTACATCACAGAACTTAGCCATTACATCACAAAACTCAATGTCTACATCACACAACTTAGCCATTACATCATAGAACTTAACCTCTACATCACAGAACTTAGCCATTACATCACAAAACTCAACCTCTACATCGCAGAACAACAGAAATTAGCTATGACATCACAGAAAGAATCTATTACATGACAGAATTCAGTCCCAACATACCAGAATTGTATTACCACATCACAGTCAGTACTTACTGTATTATGTTTCAATATCCTATGCACCACAGGTGTGAACAACTCTATGACCAGGGTAGACCGCGGGCTGTCCTTGCAATGCTGCAACAAACATCAACACTGTCCACTTCTGGTCTTCAATCTGACATTGTTTAACTCATTCTTATCCTGACATATCATATGTAATCATATCTTATCTTAGTGTACAGAAGACCCAGTCATATTAAATCGCTGTTGACATACAATATGTAGCTGCTTGAGTATCTTAATGTACTGATGACATACAATATGTAGCCACCTGAGTATCATAATGTACTGATGACATACAATATGTAGCCACATGAGTATCTTAATGTACTGATGACATACAATATGTAGCCACCTGATTATCTTAATGTACTGATGACATACAATATGTAGCCACCTGAGTATCTTAATGTACTGATGACATACAATATGTAGCCACCTGAGTATCTTAATGTACTGATGACATACAATATGTAGCCACCTGAGTATCTTAATGTACTGATGACATACAATATGTAGCCACCTGAGTATCTTAATGTACTGATGACATACAATATGTAGCCACCTGAGTATCTTAATGTACTGATGACATACAATATGTAGCCATTTGAGTATCCTAATATACATATGACACATGACATGTAATTAATTTAGCATCTTATTGTGCACATGTAATTAAATAAGTTACTTTTTGTAAAAATAAAACATTAAATGTAATTAAATCAGTTAATCTAGTGAAGAAATGACACACTAAATGTCATGAAATCAGTATTTTTTTGCTATAAATGATACAAAAGATTTGATTAAATCAGTTTTTTGCCCAAATGAAACACTACATGTAATTAAATCAGTACTTTGTAAAATAAACCACATTCAAAATTAATAAAATCAGTATTTTATTGTCACAATGATGAATAAATGCTCTCTATCAGTGCCAACAATATCCATTGCAATTCTTGTTCATTTAAAACAAAACGTCACGATGTTCTTGCTGTCTTTTAGAAGAGACAGCTGTTATATAACTCAGTGTGTCTAAATCGCTAGTTTAACTGTGTCTGCCCTTTAATGTCTCTAAAGAACTTTTCCACACCAGAGTATTTATTCATTTAAGCTAAACTCCTGAGGATAAAACAACAACTGCTTGGGCTGAAAGAGTTAACAGTTGTAAGTAAATCAGTAATTTCTCCTTTTTCTCTGGCCCTGTTTTGCCTTTCAGCATCAGGTTTTAAAGAGGCCTTGGTATGTGCTATGTAGATGTCGGTAGTTAGGATATTCCACCTATCCACCACTTGCGTGGTCGACCTCCAGCTCTGTTTCTACTATGTCTAGATGGCAGGACTCTCTGTGGGCCACTACCTGGTTGTAGTCTTGGCACATGTCTAAACCATCTGATCTGTTGTCTAATCAGTAAACTTACTGTACAAAAAGAGTCTGGTATGCTATACATCTGCAACAGTCTCAGAGTACTAATAACATACTATATGTGCTGGCTTTTGTTCAGACAAATACCGTATTGCCTTGACTCAAAACATTTGCTACATACAAATAGTAATGTTCAAAGAAGACCTGAAGGGTTGTGTTTCCCAGCGGTGTGACCAGGCTACAGAGTGCAGTCTGTCAGAGCTAACCCTCCAGTACACTCACTAAGAAGCTAGCTCACGCCCCTCACACCTAACAGTGGCCGGACAGGTTACAAACATGATAGTGGCCCTACAGGCTACAACTGCCAAGGCTCATACAACATAGAAGACGATGTGAGGGTTTAGTGTACCTTGCTGAAGAACTCACAGATCTCCTGGGTCGGGTGGTTCTTTTCTAGTAATGGGGTCAAGGCGACAATGATGGTCTCTTGGAACTCTTTGCTGAGGAATTCGTCATTCTGGGACAGAAGATAAGAAGTTACAGGCAATGTTAAAAGCGGTCTGTCTGTGTACTTTATCTACCTATCCATCCATCTATCTATCTACATACTTATCTATCTATCTATCCATCCATCTATCTGTCTACATACTTATCTATCTACCTATCCATCCATCTATCAATCCAGATACTTTATCTATCTATCTATCCATCCCTCTATCTATATGTCTACTTATCTATCTACCTATCCATCCATCTATTTATCTAAGTACCTATCCATCCATCTATCGATATGTCTAAGTACTTATCTATCTACCTATCCTTTAATCTATCTATATGCCTACATACTTATCTATCTACCTATCCATCCATCCATCTATCTGTCTACATACTTATCTATCTACCTATCCATCCATCTATCTATATGTCTACATACTTATCTATCTACCTGTCCATCCATCTATCTGTCTACATACTTATCTATCTACATATCCATCCATCTATCTATATGTCTACATACTTATCTATCTACCTATCCATCCATCCACCTATATGTCTACATACTTATCTTTCTACCTATCTATCCATCTATCTATCTACATACGTATCTATCTACCTATCCATCCATCTATCTATATGTCTACATACTTATCTATCTACCTATCCATCCACCTATCTGTCCATGTACTTATCTATCTATCTATCCATACCTCTATCTATATGTCTACATATTTATCTATCTACCTATCCATCCATCTATCTATATGTCTACATACTTATCTATCTACCTATCCATCCATCTATCTAAATGTCTACATACTTATCTATCTACCTATCCATCCATCTATCTATTCGTCTGTCTACATACTTATCTATCTACCTATCCATCCATCTATCTATATGTCTACATACTTATCTATCTACCTATCCATCCATCTATCTATATGTCTACATACTTATCTATCTAGCTATCCATCCATCTATCTATATATCTACATACTTATCTATCTACCTATCCATCCATCTATCTATTCGTCTGTCTACATACTTATCTATCTACCTATCCATCCATCTATCTATATATCTACATACTTATCTATCTACCTATCAATCCATCTATCTATTCGTCTGTCTACATACTTATCTATCTAGCTATCCATCCATCTATCTATATATCTACATACTTATCTATCTACCTATCCATCCATCTATCTATTTGTCTGTCTACATACTTATCTATCTACCTATCCATCCATCTATATGTCCACATACTTATCTATCTACCTATCCATCCATCAATCTATATGTCTACATACTTATCTATCTACCTATCCATCCATCAATCTATATGTCTACATACTTATCTAACTACCTATCCATCAATCTATCTATATGTCTACATACTTATCTACCTACCTATTCATCCATCTATCTATATGTCTACACACTTATCTATCTACCTATCCATCCATCAATCTATATATCCGTCTACATACTTATCTATCTACCTATCCATCCATCTATCTATCTACATACGTATCTATCTACCTATCCATCCATCTATCTATTCATCTGTCTACATACTTATCTATCTACCTATCCATCCATCTATCTGTCTACATACTTATCTATCTACCTATCCATCCATCTATCTATTCATCTGTCTACATACTTATCTATCTACCTATCCATCCATCTATCTATTCATCTGTCTACATACTTATCTATCTACCTATCCATCCATCTATCTATTCATCTGTCTACATACTTATCTATCTACCTATCCATCCATCTATCTATTCATCTGTCTACATACTTATCTACCTAGCTATCCATCCATCTATCTATCTGTCTGTCTATGTACTTATCTATCTACCTATCCATTCATCCATCTGTCTGTCTATGTACTTATCTATCTACCTATCCATCCATCTATCTGTCTGTCTACACACTTATCTACCTAGCTATCCATCAATCTATCTATCTGTCTATGTACTTATATATCTACCTATCCATTCATCCATCTGTTTGTCTACATACTTATCTATCTACCTATCTATGTACTTATCTATCTATCTACCCATTTATCCATCTGTCTGTCTACATACTGATCTACCTATCCATCCATCTATCTATCTGTCTGCCTAGGTACTTATACATTTACTTATACATCCACCTGTCTGTCTGTGTGCGCGCGCGAGCGCGTGACTTTAACAGAAAGGTAACATCTCCACTAAAACTGGCGTATGAATTGATTTAAAAAAAGATTGTTGCGTATCCTTTACAGGACTTTGCAGAACCAACCCTAGGCAAATTTACGTCCAGTAGTTTGCCATTACTTTCTTGATACCACGCAAGGCGCATGGCCCGCAGCTGAGACCGAACCCGGCATTTCATTACGAAGCGTTCGCATCGACTTAGCCACAGCGCCGACAGGAATTGATAAACCTCCACATATTTGACAATGGAGTACCGAGAGGGATGGTCAGTTCAGTCTGTGGCAGGCTTAATTCCCTCTAGTGTGTGGGAACTAGCACGGACGATGTGAGGAAACCCCGGTAACTCGCTGGACGTTGTCAACCTTATACAATATCAATACCGGAGAGGCGTGTTTCCATGGACAACGACCCAGCCTGACCTGTCACAAGGGGGGAGATAATCTGTCCCTGTTGGCACTCCCATTAACCGACATATCTGATTCCCGGCTCATAACTAGCATGTACACTCCAGTTTGCTTGTTTCATGTCTTATATTTATTGTGCGTTTGTGCGCGCGCGCGCGTTTGTGTGTGTTTGTAAGTTTTAGTTGTTGCAATTTAGGTTCCAATTATTGTTACTTGGAGGGGGGAGGCGGGAGTTGTAGCGGCTAAACGCATGCCTGCGGATCGGAGGGTCGTGAGTTCAGGTCCTAATGGAGTCGGACTTTTTTTTTTTTTTAAATAATCACCTCTACTCCCAAGTCGACCCAGCCTTAAATAGCGGATGTCGACGCCAACAAGCTGCCGACTGAAGACCTGTGTGGGTGTGTGTAAGAGGAGGGGGGAGGGGGAGGTCGTATGCTGGAGCATGAGAACTGCCATGGTGATGACGCTAGTGTGGCAGCACAGCTCTACCAGTAAAGCGACCAAGGTCCATTCAGATGATCGTCAGCACCACAGAAACAGATTTCCAAGACAGGGACAGCTGTAGGTGCCAAGAGATCACTTGTCACCTCTAATCAAGACACGGACAGCTGTAGGTGCCAAGAGATCACCTGTCACCTCTAATCAAGACACGGACAGCTGTAGGTGCCAAGAGATCACCTGTCACCTCTAATCAAGACAGGGACAGCTGTAGGTGCCAAGAGATCACCTGTCACCTCTAATCAAGACAGGGACAGCTGTAGGTGCCAAGAGATCACCTGTCACCTCTAATCAAGACACGGACAGCTGTAGGTGCCAAGAGATCACCTGTCACCTCTAATCAAGACAGGGACAGCTGTAGGTGCTAAGAGATCACCTGTCACCTCTAATCAAGACACGGACAGCTGTAGGTGCCAAGAGATCACCTGTCACCTCTAATCAAGACGCGGACAGCTGTAGGTGCCAAGAGATCACCTGTCCCCTCTAATCAAGACACGGACAGCTGTAGGTGCCAAGAGATCACCTGTCACCTCTAATCAAGACACGGACAGCTGTAGGTGCCAAGAGATCACCTGTCACCTCTAATCAAGACACGACAACTGACATACATGTGATATAACAACAAAGACAGTTATAATTCAGGATAAAGTACGCAGACAGTAGACTAAGTCACCGGGAAACTCGACTGCGCGTGGAGTTACTTTCATCTTTGAGCCAGGGTATAATGCCGGTGTTGTGGGCATTAGAAGAGCAGACACACTGTCCGCCCTACGAACTGGGCCCACATTACGAATACCCTTAGACAAATAGGATGATCGGCGGATTTTAGGAGCAGAATGTTCACATTACTGTTAAGAATGCGAGAACTGAAAGTAAAGATCTGCACAGCCCCGCATGGGAGGCACACACCGAAAGTACAAGAAGTCTTGCCAACTAAGATTGCCAAGACTATAGACTGCAGGACGCAGTTCAATGGGGGAGTCAGATCCTATGAACGTGTCCGGAGTGCCATGAGGACAAATCAACTCAAAACTTGTACTGCTACTATGAGCCAACCAGCAACACCCATCCCCATGTAACTTCTTCTTCACTTCCTCTTTTACCGTTGTGGGTGTCGATGTCCCGATCCAGCAAAATAGCCGCTGACAACTTTCTTCAATAACAGCTAGTCAACCGTGTGTGTGTATTCACATGACAAAGGTTTCCTACCACAGTTGTGAACCTGCTTCTACAGCAGACAAACCGTACATCTACTACCGCACCATTCATTCTTCTTATGTGTGTATGGTTGTATGTAAGTTGTATTTTGTGTGTGCGCCTGCATGTGTCTGCGTGCATATACCACTGATGCCTTTTGGTAGTTTATGAATATTGTTATATGAACATAACATGCTTTTTTTTTAATGTGACCTCTTATATGAACATAACATGCTTTTTGCGGTTTTATTTTTTTTTAATATGTACTTTTTTTTTTTAAATATCCAGAAACCATGAGTTGTTAACCCTTTGGCTCGGCACTATGGATATCGCAACCCTTCGGCCTTGATTCCATGATAGGTACCGTAAATCTGGGAGAAATTTGGCTTTTCTGTCTACTCCCGGGAGTGAACCTGGACCACAAGGAGTTCATAACCAGGTCGCCGCGAAGTCAGGTTTAGCCAACTACGCTAGAGAGCCGAGCAAAAATATGTACTGTTATATGAACATAACATGCTTTTTTTTTCTATGTACTGCTATATGAACATAAGACGCTTTAGAAAGAAAATACATGTGATGTGTGAGAGATGAGTGTTTGGAAGGGCCCAAATGTAAAATGGACCTACAAGCCGCCCAATTTGTGACCCTTTGAGAATAAAATTGGTTGGTCCTGGTCTGTGATTGATCTATCCCTTAACAGAAAACAGGCCGTCGATCTATTCAGTTGTGTAACGACATTTCAGCTGCTTCGTGACAGGCTAGCTGCAACCAGGATAGCAGAGAGATCACCCACATAACACTGATGGAGCCTACAATAGAAAGATGCTGCCCAATTCTGCTCCAACACATCCACACAGATATATGTTTATCAATTGACAGGTCTGCCTGCCTGCAGACACTCCAGCCAGACCATCCCGTGATATCGATCTGCGGAAACACGCAACTAATGGAGGCTGGCTGCTGAGTGTCTCACGTCGTGGCGGTGTCCCCCTCTCACAGATCTTGCAAACATTACAAGGATATTAATCTTTAGGCTCCCGATCATTCCACCACCGACTGCTCTGTTTAAACACACCAGGCTCGTCTTTATGTCGCCATCGCTGAGCCTATTTAACTGTTTTCTCACAACGCAACCACGACTAAGGTGTTTTAACCGCTTAGCTTTGTACAGACACCATAAAGACGTTCAAACGGTCTGAAAAATGAACCACAACCACTAAGACATTGAAACCGTCACAATTTTGTACTGTTATCATTTGTGTTTTAAACCTTCTTATCTTTGCACTGTTATCACTAATGTTTTAAACCGTTTAATCGTTGTACTGTTATCACTCAAATCTTAAACTGTCTCATCTTTCTACTGCAGACGATCTGGCAGCAGACCGTCTTGCGTTGGTTTCGACAGTGATATCGAGAACCAACAGTTTCGTGCAATAGCAAACTACTTGCCTAGAAAAACCACATTAGACAATAAAATCAATGCTGTGGTTGGTTCTGCAACGTCCTGTGAAGGACACACAACTAACACATATCTCTGTTCTGTTATCACTCATATCTCAACCGTCTGAGAGAATCGGCCATTACAACAAACAACATTTACTGTACACGGTCAGGACTTATATAACATGTCGCAAAAACCACATTATGTTCAGTATTAAGTGAGCACTGCTGTACCTATGTGGCGTCCGTGGCTAAGGCGTTGCGAGTCCGACTCGTAAGCCAGCATAGCGCGATCGAAACCTGCGTGGGATGCGTGGATTTTTATCGTGGTATGGGACGTCGCAGGTCGACCCAGCCTAAAATGGGTACCAGGCTGTCCTGGGAAAGTAAAGACAGCCGACGTAATGCTGACCACATCACCCACAGAGTGCTGATGGTCTGTAAAAATATGGGACGCTCTGCCCATTTGCCCGATGCGCCGAAAGGCGTGAAAAGGGAACTTTACTTACTGCTGTACCCAAGGAGACCCAAGAAGACCCGACAACATTCAGGGTTACATTCTCAACTGTTCCTGATAAGATCAGTTTTCAGGCATAATGTCACATGTGTAGGTTTAGAGGACAGATCAACATCATGGCACATGTGTAGGTTTAGACGACAGATCAACATCATGTCACATGTGTAGGTTTAGACGACAGATCAACATTATTGCACATGTGTAGGTTTAGACAACAGATCAACATAATGGCACATGTGTAGGTTTAGACGACAGATCAACATTATGGCACAAGTTTTGGTTTAGATGGTTTAGACGACAGATCAACATTATGGCACATGTGTAGGTTTAGACGACAGATCAACATCATGTCACATGTGTAGGTTTAGACGACAGATCAACATTATGGCACATGCGTAGGTTTAGACGACAGATCAACATTATGGCACATGTGTAGGTTTAGACGACAGATCAACATAATGGCATATGTGTAGGTTTAGACGACGGATCAACATAATGGCATATGTGTAGGTTTAGACGACAGATCAACATCATGGCACAAGGGTAACACGTAAGTGCTACGTTCCCCTTCTGACTCAAGCCTGAGTTCGAAGAATCTCAGCACAGTGCATGAACTCCGTAGCACCGGCGAGGATCCTGACTGAAAATATTTTATGTAGACTTTTAACTCTAAATTGTGCACGGGCAGCGCCGATTCGCTTCTCTTTTCGATTTCCAACTGCCAAGGGATTTTTACGTGCGCAATCGTACACATGGGCGTCCCGATTTTACTACCCAGAGACCAGGAGGGAAAAACTAGAAGTCCACGAGGAAAAAAAATCCCAGCCTTCACTGGGGCCTGAACCTCTCGCCACATTGTTTGTTGTTGTCCCGGAATACGAGAGGAAATCTTTGAAGCCAGCTGGAGAGAGGAGAGCTCTCGTTGTTTGTTGTTGTCCCGGAATACGAGAGGAAATCTTTGAAGCCAGCTGGAGAGAGGAGAGCTCTCGTTGTTTGTTGTTGTCCCGGAATACGAGAGGAAATCTTTGAAGCCAGCTGGAGAGAGAAGAGCTCTCAGTTTTACCCCACAGCGTCTGGATACATTTCCATTGAATCAGGTCATGTCAATATTGCCGAAGAGAGTCGCTAGTCTGTCGACAAGGAACTTGATGACCATAACGAAACCATTACAAAAACGGATTTGTATTATTATTATTTCTGCAGGGTTGCAATGAATTGAATTCATTTATTTTAAATGGGGGGAAATATCTTCGCGAAACGAGTTATTTACCAGACAAGCTCAGTCATGGAATGGATATAAAGCTCAGTCACGGAATGGATATAAAGCCCAGTCATGGAATGGATATAAAGCTCAGTCACGGAATGGATATAAAGCCCAGTCATGGAATGGATATAAAGCTCAGTCATGAAATGGATATAAAGCTGTCATGAAATGGATATAAAGCTGTCATGAAATGGATATAAAGCTGTCATGAAATGGATATAAAGCTGTCATGAAATGGATATAAAGCTCAGTCATGAAATGGATATAAAGCTGTCATGAAATGAATATAAAGCTCAGTCATGAAATGGATATAAAGCTGTCATGAAATGGATATAAAGCTGTCATGAAATGGATATAAAGCTGTCATGAAATGGATATAAAGCTGTCATGAAATGGATATAAAGCTCAGTCATGAAATGGATATAAAGCTCAGTCATGAAATGGATATAAAGCTCAGTCATGAAATGGATATAAAGCTCAGTCATGAAATGGATATAAAGCTCAGTCATGAAATGGATATAAAGCTCAGTCATGAAATGGATATAAAGCTCAGTCATGAAATGGATATAAAGCTCAGTCATGAAATGGATATAAAGCTCAGTCATGAAATGGATATAAAGCTCAGTCATGAAATGGATATAAAGCTCAGTCATGAAATGGATATAAAGCTCAGTCATGAAATGGATATAAAGCTCAGTCATGAAATGGATATAAAGCTCAGTCATGAAATGGATATAAAGCTCAGTCACAGAATGGATATAAAGCTCAGTCATGAAATGGATATAAAGCTCAGTCATGAAATGGATATAAAGCTCAGTCACAGAATGGATATAAAGCTCAGTCATGAAATGTATATAAAGCTCAGTCATGGAATGGATATAAAGCTCAGTCACAGAATGGATATAAAGCTCAGTCATGAAATGGATATAAAGCTCAGTCATGGAATGGATATAAAGCTCAGTCACAGAATGGATATAAAGCTCAGTCATGGAATGGATATAAAGTTTGCTACTGTATTAGCTACTGAGGTTATACTTACTGTACATCCATTGTCCGTTACGTAAATTTGTTCATTGCGTGTCCGATTGTTAATTCTTGTGTGCGTTGTCTGTTGTCTTCTATAACTGTTATGTGTGTGACTGTTATGTATTATGTGTATGCGATGTACATATGAAGTAAATTTATCTTTGATCCAGAGAGAGAGAGAGAGAGAGAGAGAGAGAGAGAGAGAGAGAGAGAGAGAGAGAGAGAGAGAGAGAGAGAGAGACATCTAGTGTAGAAGACGAGAGAACTCACCTCCTGCAGCAGGTCTGACACCAAATCCAGCGGGAACCTGTAGACAGATGAATCCTGGATGGGCGTCACCAACGACACGTCAATCAAACTCTGAGGACACAAAGCATTGGGCATCACGTGGTGGTGGGGGGGGGGGGGAGAAAGATCTGCATCTGGACAACAATAAATGGTGACAGCTTGTAACCTCTGACCCGATATGACATTCCACTGAAAGACATTACTGAGTATTGACAGTTCGGGTATTAATAGTGAAGAACGGGCAGAAATGGACACTTTCTTCCTGTTCTTTTACGTCAGTCTTTAAAAGGGCACGCTGTTATAACTGTCTTTCGGCCCAACACATCCCATTTCGCAAATCTTGCATCAGTGACTTTTACGACATGCATGTTAAGCAACTGGGATATGCCCGCCCCCCCCCCCCCCCCCCAAAAAAAAAAAAAAAAAAAAACTGGGACCCTGGGACACACAGGGGGAAGTAGACAAATGAGAACAAATGAAACATTAAAAAAGATACAGGCACACGCGGAGTTTCACCTGCCACCTGTAAATGACAAAAGCTCATTGCACACGGACGCAAGGCCACATATAACACCACTTCCACGCATACAGACATACATGTTCACAAACATGTTGTCCTTCTCCACGTCTATCATTCACTAGCCTCGTCCAGTCCCAGAACCAGGCCCGCCGTGCTGGAAACAGGTCACGTATCTGCCCTCACGCACACATGGGCACACCATGATACTTCATCTGATTCACTAGTCCCGACATGACCATAATTTCTGTGATACGTCTGGGAAAACCACTGCCCATGTCAATTTCAAACACAAAATTATATTTTAAAAACCAACCACCCTAAGATGGACAAGTAATGGCTAGATTATACAGAAATGATCACGCTTTAACTAGAACTTGATATTAGTTTAATGTACAAATCAAAAAATAATTGTTTTCTCTCTCTCTATTTTCCCCAGTGTCTCTCCACTGTTAACAGAGGCAAAGTCACCCAAGGCAGCAAGAGGGTTTTTGCTGTACACACAAAGTATACAGTACGAAGTATATATCCAGTAGTGATTTTTTTTTGGGGGTTTTGTTAAAATGGTCCCTCTTCTTCATGGGCCTCCTTTGAGCTCCACGATTCCCGGAACAATGTACCGGCCACACCCCTCTTTCCTGAGGCCTGCCCATAACCAAACGGTCTTGATGGTCAGATGTCTTCTGTAAACGAGAGGCTGACTTGCCCGTCCAACCAAGTCGTCAGGCTAGTTCTACTCACTCAGGTTAATGGGGTGCTCAGTGGACACATATTGCTGTTGGGTGTGGAACCTCAAATGAGTTGTTGAGTCGGTGTTTTATCCACACAGGGATAATACTGAATGCATCAACCAGTGCATGAAACTATCACAGATCCTCCCAAAGAGTACACCAATGACGTGGCAATCACTGGGGATCCTTGCAAAGAGTGGTTGATCAAAGAACAGCTTGCAAGATGACTCAAAATGATCAAACACTGAATCCCTGTTCACGACTCAATATCACAGATGCACTCAGAGCACAACCTACCATCAGATTCTTTGTGGTGAGTTGAATCAAGATCCGACATCAAAGCGCTCGGGACATTCCCATGCGCGCTTCGTCCCCATCCTCAGCAGACATCCAAGAGTTCAATTCTGATGGTACCAGTACCAGTTTAACTATATGTTCGACTTGTCTGAGTGTAGATTGTTGGCCGCATCCTCTGGTCATTTCCCGCCGCGTCAGTTTCTCCCCCCCCCCCCCACCGTAATGGCCTATTGACGCTGTTGCACCGTTCATTTGCTCACAAAGGGCACTGACCACATGTAGCTCCATTAAATCCTTATTTGTAATGCCGCAAGGGGTCTGTTACAAGGTACACACTTCAGCAAGTGGTGGCAGAAAACTAGTGTACGCTAAAGCAAGCACTAGTCCCCACGTTTGTGACAAACCCTTTACAAGACGGTGGGTAGCCAAAGAAACATATTCCCAGAAGGCGACAGTGCCTCCTATCCGGCTTCTTTCGGCCGCAGTGATGCTGTGTGTATCCTTCAGATGACAGCCATTAACTGAGCGAGATTACCTTGGTAACGACACGTCTCCAGTCGGATGTACTGTGTCAAACACACAACCGTAGTCATCGGCAGGGTCCAGCCCCGTCAACAACAAAGATGACTGACTGTCAACTAGTAGAAGTGATCTGTCCACGTACATGACATGCTGAACTTTGCAATAATTAGCCAAACAAGGAGAGGCAACAAGTGGTCGGGAGGGGAGGGGATAGCCGCATGACCTGCATACACACTGCCTACAATCTTCTTCTTGGCGTTCACCGGTTGAAGACTCCAGTAGAAAGTCATAGTTATTCTACCCTTGCACTTTAGTCTTACTCAGGGACTTTACTGCTCACCCGCCATCATCATCGTCTTGTGTGTGCCGTTCGACGTCACATAGGCTTGCATTAATTACTCCACTCCGCTCTATTGCATGCCACTCTCTCGATTTCTGACATGGAGTTCAGCCCAGCGTTTTTAGCTTCCCGTAATAATGTTCTTCTTAACGTTTGCCATGGACGACCTCTTTTTCTCAGACCGAATGATTCCCATTTCAGTGCCTGTTCTGTAATTGATGGCTCATTCCGTCTCAAAGTGTGCAAAACATACCGTATTTGTCTTATTGCAGTCGATACAGGTATTTGTCTAGACATTTCTCTGATCTCTTTAATTTAAAAAAAAAAAAAATTCATTCCTTATTTGTTCATGATTTTTCTCAGACATTTAAACATGTCTTAATCATGTGCGGACTGATGGTTCATCTCTTCCCACGCATATGCACTCCACCGTGGAAGGAAGCATCGATCTCATCCAGGCAGCCGGTGTCAACATATTTCAAGGACGACCACAAAGAGCTGTAGATAAGCCTGCACCAGTATTAGCCCCGGTCCTGGCCAACTACTACAGGTGGCTAGAGCTGTAGATGAGTCTGCACCAGTATTAGCCCCGGTCCTGGCCAACTACCACAGGTGGCTAGAGCTGTAGATAAGCCTGCACCAGTATTAGCCCCGGTCCTGGCCAACTACCACAGGTGGCTAGAGCTGTAGATAAGCCTGCACCAGTATTAGCCCCGGTCCTGGCCAACTACCACAGGTGGCTAGAGCTGTAGATAAGCCTGCACCAGTATTAGCCCCGGTCCTGGCCAACTACCACAGGTGGCGATGTACCTGTGCACCTCGTCAGCTAGTTGAATTACTCTTACACCCCTACGACCTGGCACAAACATGGAACAGATGTTCGTCATCAGCGACCTCCTCGGAGATTCAGACCACAGGTTTCGAGTCAAGTTCATCTCAGTCTTTATTTTAAGCATAAGCAATGAGTGACTGTGAAAAAATGTCCGTGTGACGGTCCCTGTCTCTTGACATCAATGTCACAAGAGAAATGTAATTGGGCGGAGGCAGTAGTTTATATATATATATATATATATATATATATATATATATATATATATATATATATATATATATATATATATATATATATATATATATATATATATATATATATATATATATATATCTGTCAGACAGACCGTAATGAGAACCAGGTTCTGCAAAGGAACTGCTACATGATATTATTCCACAGACTCAGAGATGTCCGGCTTATCGATGGATTTTTTAACATGCTAGTGAGCTCCTAGTTACTGCTCTTATCTGAGGAGACTAGAGCCCCGTATCCACATCTCAGGGTTTAGAGTGGGGGTGACAGTCCGAGTTTCTTTGTGAGAGAACTAAACAAGTTCCAGTAGTGAAGAAAAGATGCTGGCGTTGGATAGGATACGCGGTGAGAAAACTAGAATGTCTTTGCACTGGATCCCAACGGAGGAAAGAAAAAAAAAGGAAGACCAAAAAACACACGGAGACGGGAGCTAGAGAGTGAAGATAGGGATGACATGGGGAGAGCTGTATGCGACATGGGGAGAGCTGTATGCGACATGGGGAAAGCTGTATGCGACATGGGGAGAGCTGTATGCGACATGGGGGGAGCTGTATGCGACATGGGGGGAGCTGTATGCGACATGGGGGGAGCTGTATGCGACATGGGGAGAGCTGTATGCGACATGGGGGAGAGCTGTATGCGACATGGGGGGAGCTGTATGCGACATGGGGGGAGCTGTATGCGACATGGGGAGAGCTGTATGCGACATGGGGAGAGCTGTATGCGACATGGGGGGAGCTGTATGCGACATGGGGGGGGGGGAGCTGTATGCGACATGGGGAGAGCTGTATGCGACATGGGAAGAGCTGTATGCGACATGGGGAGAGCTGTATGCGACATGGGGAGAGCTGTATGCGACATGGGGAGAGCTGTATGCGACATGGGGAGAGCTGTATGCGACATGGGGAGAGCTGTATGCGACATGGGGGAGAGCTGTATGCGACATGGGGGGAGCTGTATGCGACATGGGGAGAGCTGTATGCGACATGGGGAGAGCTGTATGCGACATGGGGAGAGCTGTATGCGACATGGGGAGAGCTGTATGCGACATGGGGAGAGCTGTATGCGACATGGGGAGAGCTGTATGCGACATGGGGAGAGCTGTATGCGACATGGGGAGAGCTGTATGCGACATGGGGGGAGCTGTATGCGATAGCAAAGAACAGAACGACATGGCGTTAGCTGGTTGAGGGCATATGCTCCATTGGCAGAAAGGTAGAAGAAGAACAATCTGAGTTTGCACATGAATCCAGTTTCGTATACAGTCAGAGAGTGGGTAACTCTCATGTCTGACCCAATGAAGTGTCCCTGCCGGGCGTCAGACCCCCTGGGTTAATGCCCTACATGAGAAAGTTGCTGTAAGTTTCTGGTCCCGGACATGCCCCTAAAGTCTTGAGGTGGGGTGGCGGATGATGTATTTAAGACCACAGAGGAGATCATTATTACAAATGGCATGCACACATATTATAATACTTAACAAACTGTTGCCACTACTTACAATGTTAGACAACAAGAATCTGCCAGAAACGGATGTGCAAGTTTAAACAAACAACATGGGTAATTCAGGAAAGTTTTTTAAGGCATCGGTTTTAGGTTTTTCTTCTGCTGCTTCAGCATTCCGTGTCCTTGAGGTTCATTGCTGCAGATATCACCCGCCTCCACTCATCTCTCTGGCTGGCATTCTCTTTCCAGTTGGTGACATCAAGCGTTTGTAGGTCTGGGTGGGTATTCTGTCTCTATCGTGTGAGAATCCTGTACACCCAATATGCAGCTTTACACTGGGATATGTATGGTCATACTTTGCAGGCGTGTTCGCCCAATCGACAACCTTACACTGAATGACACTTACACAACACACTGACAATTTAACGACAGCCCCCCCCCCCCACCCCCCTTTTTCACTTTTTTTTTTCAATTTAGAAAATAAATGCGGGTACTCCCACAAAGTGTCTCAAATAGGTGCCAGTACTTGCCACAAAAGTGTCTTTTACAGTAGCGGCAAAAAAAGAATTGCCTTAAAAACTTGCCGGTATTTAGTAGCGCTGCGCACCACCAGAGACAAAAACAGCACTGGACACAATTATATGTGCTTTATGAAAATCCTATCCCCCCCCCCCCCCCAGATGACGTCACAGGACCGTCCAACATTTAAGAGGGTAGTAAGACTAAGTTTCCCGGCTTTCTGATGCTTTTAACAACCCCAACACATCTAGAACTGGCCCTAACCCCAACCCACCTACGTCCCACGACAGAGTGGAGCCTAGGTCCCACGTCTGCATGCAGCTTATCTACCACCCCCTGAAATATTAGACTGTCCCGTGACCTTTGGATTTCTCCTGTTTGGGGTAGGATGTTTATAAAGCACCCATTTATACAACAACAACTGACTGAGACTCTATAAATGTGTGTCACATGTAAGCTGGTACTGACCTTGATCTCCTTGACAAGAATCTCGGGACGCCTGGCGTTCTTCAAGAGGCGCTCAGATCGGAAAATGTGCCGCTAGTAGAGACAACAGACAAATATATGAGACCAGCAGGCTGGAGCACACAAAGAAGCTAGGCTGAATAAGCAAACAGAGTGTGATCTAAATAACTGCCTGGTTGTTTGGTTGTACTACTGTATCCAAGAGCCTGGGTCCACTACTGCTTTTCGCTGCTGCTTGTCGCTGCTGCTTGTCGCTGCTGCTTTTCGCTGCTGCTTGTCGCTGCTATCTCCAGAGAAATGTCACAAGCTGCCTGATTTGTAATGCCCTGATTGTACTGTTTGTTATGTCTTTGCCTGCGCAAGTGCTTGTTTTTGGCCTAGGACCTACGCGTGTCTTGGTGTACACTTACTTGATCCACTTGGTGCATACATCCAGAACTCGTGATTGCAATGAACGGTGTAAACATTCAATAATGAGACTGCTTTTAATATGGCCAATACAAAGAATCCATACATGAACAAAGCAGGTCATCCAAACTGGCACCATTCATGCATGATCTGGCAAAATTCTAATCACGCCCTGTCGGCAGACGACAAGTTTCCACCATTTTGGTTTTTTTTTTTATCGAATAAAAGTTGGAGCCAAAGGTGAAAACTAATTCTGCTTCGGAAAACTCCTCCTGAGAAAGCTCAACTGAAGATATAAGTTTATGAGAATCAGTGTTAATCTCTACTTGAGGTGGTATTTACGACTCAAACCTGACGTGTAAACAACTGAATCCCACTGGCAAGACATTAACGTGGCTGCCTCGGGATGTGTGCAGTTAAGTGATTCTGTGTATTCGTGTGGTTTTGTTTGATTTATGTATGTGCTGATGAAGGCTCTGTAGCCGCAACGTTCACTTTTTCTTTGTGTTTGTTATATTGTGAAGCTCGCTGATCTACTTTTCGTTCGGTTTTATATCTTTCTATGAAGATAATTTATGTTCGTAATGATAAACTCATTGTCAAAGTCAAAAAACGGATATGCAATGACGGATGTCTGACTGTGAGGATGACGGCAATTAAAAATATGGTGTTGAATTTGACTTGTTAGTGAAGTTAAGAGCTGATATCATCGCCCACAGAACATTCCCTTAAGTGCTTCGTCTCATCTTCAGCAGCCAGCGCAAAGTTGCACTACTGATACTGCAGTAGCATAATTCCATGTTGTCTATCCTTTCCTCTGAGCGCCCAGTGTCGGCCAGATCTCCCAGTCCCTCGGCGCGACACTATTATCTGTATTTTTGCAATGGGTGAAAATGTCAGAACCTCTGTGACATTTGTGGTACGTCTTTTCCGTCATGACACTGCTAGTCTCAGCACTGTTCAGAGCAAGATTCGCCACCCACTGATGTCACTTCCTGACTCAAAATGTCGAAATCGTGAACATGCCAGGGAAACGATCTAGTTTGATTTGAAATCAGGCCATGACCTGTGACTTCGTAATGTACCATTCTGCGGATTGGACGCCTCTCCCATCTGCCACCTTTTCCATCTTCTGTCACTGAGCCACGCTTAACCAGTCTCCAGCAATTAAAACCAGTGTTGCCACTTAGGATGTTTTTTGTCAAAGAAAAGTGGCAACACTGATTAAAACAACAAACACAACACCTTGTGCTGATTTGACACCTCACTCTAGTTCCAGCTCGAAGCTAATCTCCTTTTGTCTTTCAAGAGAAAATGTCTGCAACACGCATCATTTTTTCATTGCAATATGAAAGCTTCACGAGTTCGTTTGCCGCCTCTTATTTGTCGTCGCCGCCATCTCCTTCTTTTCTTTTTTTTTTCTACCATTTCTTCCTTCTTCTTCTGCTTTGACCCGTGTTCGCTTACAGTACTGCGCTGGCTGCTGAAGATGTGATTGGTGTTCTTATGGGAATTCTCCTAGTACTATGATATTTCGTGACCTCCGCCCGGCAGAAGATTACAAGCTAAAGGAGGCTGGATGTTGCTCCTTAACGCAATTCGGACTCGGTCTAAAAACACGCCTTCCACTGTTGTTCTAGTATACCACTTTGACGTTTATCATAGTCACAGTATTTCAGCTGGCTACAGAGGATGCCTTGATTGAGCCAGCTCTTGGGGATGTTCACATCTTACAGAACATCAGTATGTTTTCTCTTCTGTTGTCTATGTCATCTAGCCATTTGTCCTGCAACATTTCTGCTGAATAATCCACATTACTTGTTTCCCTCAGCGATTATAGCTGACCACCTCTCTCTCTTCCTCTCTCTGCCTCTCTCTCTCTCTTCCGCGCTCTTTTTTTCTCTCTCTCTCTCTCCCTCTCTCTCTCCCCTCTCTCTCTCTCCCTCCCCCCCCCTCTCTCTCTATCTCTCTCTCTCCCTCTCTCTGGGAGCTGCTACCTGCAGATCTGTCCACTCACACAACTCAGTCACATTATGGATATCACTTCAATCTGGAAAATCCTACATACTCGTGCAACCTCCCCAGTAGCTACCTCCAGGCCAACAGACACTACCCTGTTATGATTAGAGCACTCAGATACTACCCCGGGTGTGTACCTTCCTGTCCCAGGCGGAGTCATTTAAAGTGGTTGTGAAATGGATCATGATTCACTCTCGTCTGTTGCCAAAGGACTGGTACATGATGTCATAATTGTCTTTGAATGTTTTCTGAAGCTGTGTGCTAGAGTCTAGCA
>CAJHNH020007223.1:467500-482151 GCA_905116865.2 Candidula unifasciata
CTGTTTGAGCTTGCGTGTATACAAGGGAGGTTAACAATCAACCCCAAGCCTCCAGTAATTCTTCAATAGAAAGAGACCATCTAGAAAAAGGCTGCTTTATTCTAACAGACAATTCTGGAATAGAAAACTAAGGCAATGTTAAACACTTCTCAAAAAAGGATTTGAAACTGTGCATACGGATACTAAGCACCTGGTGCCAGTGTGATGTTATTGCAACTGAAAGCAAAACCTGTTCATCCTAAAGATTTGTGACCCTTTATAAACAAAGTCTGTTGTTCGATGTTATGTCCAAAAATAAAACCACAAAAGGAAAGCCGCTAACGCAACCACCGGAGACCTCAAAAAATGATACCATCACACAGACTGTGGGAATGAAACACCGCATCGATTCGTTCACAAGCAGAAGATCAAATGCGTCTGTCATCTTGTTAGAGTTCAACCACAGGCGCGGCACCTAAGCAAACCTTATGTGAAAACTGACAGGCGCCCAACGAGAAGATGGGCTGATCATATTAACATACACGCAATGATAAAAGCCAGTGTACCCATGGAGACCAATGGATCGCTAACTGTCCCTCTTCATGGTGCTAAACAAGTCAACATTTATTATTATTATTATTATTATTTTGCGATTATTATTATTATTATTATTATTATTATTATTATTATTATTATTATTATTATTATTATTATTATTATTATTATTATTAAGGCAAAAGATGTGTAAACTTTGAAATAAACCAGAGTGACTTCCAGTAACTCAAATGGTTATCCCACTTACAGATAATGCCTTAGGAGGCCATATAACCGTGGTTAACACAACGAGAGAAGGATGATGATTACAAGGTTGACCAAGAACAAGAACAGCAAAGATAATCTCTGAGAAGCTCTCCAACACCACCATGTGTATATGGCCAAGGCAGCCAGAAAGGCAAGAAGCGGAACCTTATATCTGCCACAACACCTAAAAAGCTAAAAGAGGAAGTAAAGAAAAAGGAAAAAATCTGTAGAAAACCGCTGAGTATTCTATCAACACAGCAACCATTTCTGTAGCCACGATTTTCTAATGCCTCTGTTGTTGATGACTGTGCCCTATAGATGTATTCACCCCTGTTCTAGCTGGCCTGTCTCAATCAATACCCCTTGTGTACTGGCTGTACGATTGCCGAGAACAAAGCAAGCATAAGATCCAATATTAACACCATTAATTGCCTAGTCGAGGATAGCACTGGCGTCAAGCAGCAAATAACCGATAAGTAATGGCAAGCACGCCAGTACAGTCTTCCATTTGTCTCATCCACGGCTGTCATTACTGTTCTAGCACCACTCGCCAGCCATTCTTCAGCTTGTTGTCATTGACGATGGCAGGAAATTAGCTCAGCCAAAACTGTTTCCCCGATTACCGCAATGCAGCAGACTTATCAGTGCGTACATACCTTTGAGTCCCAAGGAACGCACCATACGTTCATTGGTTACTGCCTAGAAGCCCAGTAAACGCATGATGCGCCGATTGTGTGTCTCTTTTGACTACCCATTGGGCCTGTGATGCTAAACCCTCTAGGACTCAAAGAGTTAATGTCATGACGTTTCTCCTCTTCTTCCATCCTGATTGTAACAACTGAACCTAGAAACTGTTAACCCAGCCTATACAATGAATTTGTTATTCAGTATGAAAGGGAACTGTGACTGCTAATCCAAATATTTCTCCTGCAGTTAACGTGTTTGTTTCTCGTTATCTTCCAGCTGCTGAATACGTGTTACTGTCGGTGCGGCCTTATGTACTGCTTGTTTAAGGCTGTGTAAGACACGTGTCTGACGCCGAGGCTTTAGGGCTGGATGTCTAGTGCAGTCGCCACGGGCTGTGCAGGTTATGGAGTTTGCCCTGGATAGAAAGAAATGTTCCATTACTTTACAGAGGAATAAACCAGGTCTCTGCCATGAGAGGTCAGCGTACGGTCAGCGGTTCCTTTACTGCGAGTGATAGGCGCTGTATATCAACATGTCCTGGCCTCTAGCAATCGCTGCAATGACAAGCAACCGTCTCTTGGTGTGTCCAGCTGATCTCCACGAGTGACCAGGCGCTGTATATCAACATGTCCTGGCCTCTAGCAATCGCTGCAATGACAAGCAACCGTCTCTTGGTGTGTCCAGCTCATCTCCACAAGTGACCAGGCGCTGTATATCAACATGTCCTGGCCTCTAGCAATCGCTGCAATGACAAGCAACCGTCTCTTGGTGTGTCCAGCTCATCTCCACAAGTGACCAGGCGCTGTATATCAACATGTCCTGGCCTCTAGCAATCGCTGCAATGACAAGCAACCGTCTCTTGGTGTAATCTGGTAATCTGGTAATCCTAGTTTCAGCATCATAGCAAACGGGTCACCCCATTGTTGCTCCACTCCTGTGCCAACGAAAAACACTCGTAGCTCACAGTGTCACACCATGCACTCAACTCAGAAGCTGGGTGACGAAACTCTGACGAAACAATCACTTGACCATTCCTCATGTAATCGGTTCTGTTGAGAGTTCTATTTCCATAAATCCCTTGACCATTCCTAATGTAATGGGTTCTGTTGAGAGTTCTATTTCCATCAATCACTTGACCATTCCTCATTTAATGGGCTCTGTTGAGAGTTTTGTATCCATCAGTGGTTTAACCATTTCTCATATAATGATTTTTTTTTTTTTTTTTAAATTTTATTATTATTAATTTTAAATATTTTTTTTAATTAAAATGTACCTAAAAGTATTAAGGATCCTCGCCGGCGTAATGGAGTTCGTGCATTGCGCTGAGATTATTCAGACTCAGGCTTGAGTTAGAAGTAGAACGGAGCACTTATGTGTCATGATGTTGATCCCTTGAATAAAACAAACATTCAAGGCCAAAATCTTAACTTCATCCCAAACTACATAATTCCACTTATTCAATGTTAAGTTAATACCAAACTATATAATTCCACTTCTACAACGTTAACTTAACCCCAAACTACATAATTCCACTTATACAATGTTAACTTAATCCCAAACTACATAATTCCACTTCTACAACGTTAATTTAATCCCAAACTACTCAATATATCCACTTCTACAACGTTAACTTAACCCCAAACTACATAATTCCATTTATACAACGTTAACTTAATCCCAAACTACATAATTCCACTTCTACAACGTTAACTTAATCCCAAACTTTAACTGACCTGCCCTAGAACCGTTAACTGTTAACTCTAGCCTCATCGCCCTATGTTGATATTTAAATACCTCATTTCCGGAAGTCATTAAATGGAACATTCTAAAAAACGGGGACGGCAGAATTACATCTCTCAGCAACCAACAGAATGGAGGGATTAGCCGCAAATAACCGCAGCCATGATTTACTGTGATGAGAACACAACAACTCGGGAAACTGGATCCTGGCAACCACAGATGAAATTCCTGTATGCCATTACTGTCTGTACTGGCCATTTCTGCAGTATACGCAGGAGGGTCTTTAAGCTTTAGAGCCTCCATGATAAGGTTTATTTACGGCCGCACGGTTAGTACTGTCGCCACGGACTATGCAGGTTTTTTTTTTCCTACCCAACGAAACAAAATTCTCAACATTAACGAAGTTTCGAACCCAGGTCTCCTACTGAGAGCTCAGCGTCCTAACCGTTTGAACAGTAAAACAATGGTGCACCTAAACCCGCTCGGGAAATAACAGTTTCAAACAGTTGTTATGTGATATTTTCTTCTCTTGGATTCGTATCCGGTAAGTGGCTCAGTGAGTCATTGAGAACTGAATTCTATACCACAATGTAACTTTACATGGGTGCAATCAGCTGAGGTACCCTGGAGTGCCTGCTACGGCAGAGAGCTGGGTAACCAGTGGCAATGCCCAATGTGTAGTGATGGCGACTGTCATGACAAAACTTCCTCTTATAGTGCACGCCGCGCGGCGCTGGCAGTCATGTCAATCCAGAAACCCCTGTCTTGTGTACACTCTATCAATTCTGACACAGACGATCTTTCATGCCATCATGTCAAACCGTCAAACATCTTCCCTCTCCGCAGCCCTCTGCCTCTCCCCCTACTACACCCTTCCCACAGTCATGATGTACTCCAGTTTTCCCCTTCTCATCACATGACTTCTCTTTGTGAGTCCGTATCTTTCCAGACATCTTCACTACAATTTGTATGTCCAGGGTATACTCACTATTGGTACATCAAACCACATCCTCGCCGCTTGCAAATACTGTTCACTAATCGTCCAACTGTCTACGATGGTGAAGTTCACAGTGATACGGGCAGGGCATGTTAGGTTATAGGAGCGTTGTGGGGGGGGGGCGGGGCGAGGGGGGGGGGTCAATTGATGGTAAAGTTCACAGTGATACGGGCAGGGCATGTTAGGTTATAGGAGCGTTGTGGGGGGGGGGGGGGGGGGGTCAATTGATGGTGAAGTTCACAGTGATACGGGCAGGGCATGTTAGGTTATAGGAGCGTTGTGGGGGGGGGGGGTCAATTGATGGTGAAGTTCACAGTGATACGGGCAGAGCATGTTAGGTTATAGGAGCGTTGTGGGGGGCGAGAGGGGGGGGGGGTCAATTTGATGGTGAAGTTCACAGTGATACGGGCAGGGCATGTTAGGTTATAGGAGCGTTGTGGGGGGCGAGGGGGGGGGGGGGTCAATTTGATGGTGGATATGATAATAATCATGATAATGTTAGTGGTCGTCATGTTCATGATCACAGTGGTAATGACGATGACAGGATGATAACAGTGGTGACGATGATAACAGCAGTGATGAGGGTGATGATGATGAGTGATAATAGTGGGGATGATGACGATAATAATAATTATGTTGACGACGACGATGATGATGGTGGTGGTGGTGATGGAAGTGATGATTGTGGGGATGATGACGATGATAATAATGATGTTGACGACGACGATGATGATATGATGATGATGATGGTGGTGGCGGTGATGATGTCGGCGGTGATGATGTCGGTGGTGATGATGTTGACGACGATGATGATAACGATAAATCGTCTTCTGCAGCCTTTCATCTCTCAGTGGAGTATGGAGCCTCCATCAACTCTGGTTGGATTTTGCAGATCGTTTTTATCTCAGTGGTCACAAAATATATAGAAGAGAGAAAAAAACAAAACAGCGGTGACAGTAGGAAGACGACGTAGACTTACTCACCTGTAAAAGAACTGATCCATCAGGTATGGTAATGCGCAGGCAGAACTTCTGCCCGGCGTCCCACCTGGAGACCACATGGACGTCCTCTATACTAGAGTAGGGCACGGCCAGCTCCATGAACCCCGTCGGCTGCAACACAAACAAACAAACAATAGGTGACCACTCATGGTGGACAAGAGAACTGTATGGTTCACAACCTGAACCCCGTCGGCTGCAACAAACAAACAAACATTAGGTGACCACTCATGTTGGACAAGAGAACTGTACGGTTCACGACACGTAGCAGGCTCATGTTTATCAACAACGTGCCATCTCCTCTTTACAGGCTGGCTACAACAGATCTCACTCGCTCCTCTCCTCCCGCCCTCTCTCTCTCTCTCTCTATCTCTCTCTCTCTCTCTCTCTCTCTCTCTCTCTCTCTCTCTCTCTCTCTCTCTCTCATCTCTCTGAACGATAAACAAACAGTGACTCAGTGAGCCACTTTTCGGATAAGAATCCAAAAGAAGAAATGTTCAGATAGCAACCATTTTAACCGTTAGAAACTGTGACTCTCGGTGTGGGTTGAAACTGATCCACTGCCCTAACAAGCGTGTAAATGTCCAGTAATTAGGGATTTTTTCTTAGGAGTCGTCCGCTTGAGAGGCGAAAACCATCAATCTGCATACAAACAAACCAGATCTGTAAAACGGATGCGCAGGCGAAATTCAGGTTCTGGAACTAAAGTCACGAAGTGGACGAACAGTCATAACTTTCCTCCGGAGTTTTCAGAAGAATAACACAAAGGAAACTATAACGCCCATCTGTTACAAAATAACACTATGCCATGTCGATGAGTGGGTGATACCCCGTCGCTGTCTCTACTTGTTCTGTGTGTACACGCTGACCGACTGCAGTTCACCCATCTCTTGAGCTGTTATACTTTTACTTGTACCCCTACTGTCCACCTCACCCCACCCCCCCCCCCCCCCCCCCCGGGTCTTCAATGTCTGGCCCGTTCCGTTTTCCTCCTTCTCCTTTACGGCTTTAAACGCAAACAAATGACAGCTGACTAGTTGACCATGCATACTGAACAAGATAATTGTACGGTCCTTATGTAGCAGATTCATCGCCATCCGAAGGTCTGACCACCCGCAGATTTTAAAAGCAACACGTTTAACCTCCACAGAAGTGATCCCTGGGACACCCATATGGGTCCAGCCAGCCTAGTGCAGCGTGTAGACCTGTTTGGCTAAGGTTCTGATGATACAATCGACAATGTCCACTGGGGACTGATACCTGAATGGTGACAGAATATGGAGGGTAGGCCAACAGCGCAAACCCCAGATTCAACTCCCAAAGACGTGATAACTGGGGCTGCCGGAGCCAGGGTCAGCCTGTGGGTAGAGCGACTGTGATGATTCTTCACCGCCGCATCAAGTCTGGTGTTTTACAAGAGTGGCCGACAATTTCACCCGACAGATTTGTTTTATTTCTCTCGTCCATTCTCTGTTCTTGTCCTCTCTGTACTGACTGTGTGTGCTGTCGTCAAACACGACTCATCCCTTCAAGTCCATGATGCCAGGAATTCACCAGACAGATCCAAAGTTATCTCGCTATAAAATAATGTTATCTTCTCACAGAGAAACAGTTATCTTGTCGTGAAATCAGTTATCTTTGTTATAGAATCAAAGTTATCTTGTTACAAAATCAAAGTTATCTTGTTACAGGATCAAGATTATCTTTGTTTTAGAATCAAAGTTATCTTGTAACAAAATCAAAGTTATCTTGTCGTGAAATCAGTTATCTTTGTTATAGAATCAAAGTTATCTTGTTACAAAATCAAAGTTATCTTGTTACAGGATCAAGATTATCTTTGTTATAGAATCAAAGTTATCTTGTAACAAAATCAAGGTTATCTTGTCGTGAAATCAGTTATCTTTGTTATAAAATCAAAGTTATCTCGTAACAAAATCAAAGTTATCTTGTCGTGAAATCAGTTATCTTTGTTATAGAATCAAAGTTATCTTGTAACAAAATCAAAGTTATCTTGTCGTGAAATCAGTTATCTTTGTTATAGAATCAAAGTTATCTTGTTACAAAATCAAAGTTATCTTGTTACAGGATCAAGATTATCTTTGTTATAGAATCAAAGTTATCTTGTAACAAAATCAAAGTTATCTTGTCGTGACATCAGTTATCTTTGTTATAGAATCAAAGTTATCTTGTTACAAAATCAAAGTTATCTTGTTACAGGATCAAGATTATCTTGTTATAGAATCAGATTACAGTTGTCCTGTAAAGAAACTGCGTGACTGCACTGGGGACTAATGCATCACAAACAGCTAACCTCCCACGACAGACATCGACAGCAGTGTGTGCTAATTGTTTGTGTCATCAGTCAGTTGTGGTTACGTCAGCGCCTCGCTCCCCCTGCACGCCAGCCAACGTCATCACAGGGTAGAGAAGGACATAGGAACAGGAGAGAGAGAGAGAGAGAGAGAGAGAGAGAGAGAGAGAGAGAGAGAGAGAGAGAGAGAGAGAGAGAGAAAACGTGGCGCCAGGTTGGCAGGCGGGTATAAGGATAGTGATTGCAGTTGCAGCATTAAAGTGACTATGGAAAGAATCCGTATACATATACAAAAGGCGGTAACTGAATTTGTGAAAGTGAGGGATGTCCCGACAATAAGACCCACCTAAAAAAAAATAAGCCTTGGTAAGATTTGCAGAAAGCTTTTCATATAAGCTCAACCCCATAAATAAGCCCCACTTAAGATCACGCCTTAATGTTATCACAGACTTACGGACACGCAGAAGAGACGACAGGGTTTAGGCAGACCACATGTCAAAAAACTCATATTAGGAGTTTATACACATATAAACAGAGAGAGAGAGAGAGAGAGAGAGAGAGAGAGAGAGAGAGAGAGAGACAGACAGACAGACAGACAGACAGACAGACAGACAGACAGACAGACAGACAGACAGACAGACAGACAGACAGAAATAGATACACAGGCGCCTTGGTGGATAGGCGAATAGACACAAATAGATAAGCAGGTAGGCAGACAAGGCCTATCGAACGACTGGATAGACAGATAACAATGAATAAACGTTATTTTGAAATTTTGCAAACAGGCCCGTCTAGCATTTTACCCTTCTGGTCTCACTCCTTTCATGTATCCTTTCACGCAACCTTTCATACATCCTTTCATGCATCCATTCATTAATAAATCTGTTAATATGTAATAGTAAGCCTCATCAACAACACAAACACAAAAACAAAAATTAATGATAAATGCTGGAATCTGCTCTATTACGCTTACATCTCTAACGACAATAAATCATAGTAACTGCAATGAATCTTGGACAAATATACAATATACTATTATCTTTTAAGGGGAAAGTAATTTGTGGTTATATAGTATTCGAATAGTTTCCGGTTGTTTGTACAAATGTTACCGAAGACGATTGCACGGACCAGCTGCAAAGCAGGCTAAACGTTTATATATAAATCCATCGTCATAGATCGTTGGCTTCGGGGATATGTAAAATGTGAAAGCGGCTGCAAACTCGTACATAACAGTTTACTGCGGCCAAAGGCAACCTGACACAGAGACAGACGGAAGGACGGGCAGATACAGACAGAGAGACGGACGGACGGACGGACCGACCGAAAGACAGACAGACAGATAGATAAAAGGTAAAATAGTCGAGGGAGAGAGAGAAAACGGGAGGGAATGAGGGAGGAAAAAAGAGAACAGCTGACAATAACCCACGACCAAAAGGAAACAGCTAGGCCAAGTTGCCAGATCTAGAAGAAATGGCTGGCAGATCCTCTGATGAAGACCGTGCCTAGACTCGCCGACAGCGACCAGACAACCCCGGTGTTGGTGGACAAACAAACACGGCACTAGAGGCAGATGGGAGGCCAGTCGTTGTAGCAGGGGACGGCGTAATGTAGGTTAATTCATTCAGTACAGAAAGAACATCTTTACACAGACTTTTGGCCAAAACACAAGGGGATACAGCAAAAATGGGGTCTACTGAACGAGACAAATTGGATAAATGATTTGACGTACTTCAACCCAGCAGGAAAGGCTTTTAAAGAGATGGATAATTTCAATGTAAAGGGCGATACAATAGTAGGTTCTCTTAACCAGATAAATGAACGGCAACTAGTTCGGTTGAGACAGAGAATAACTGGGACAGTGAGCGCTGAGAGAGAGAGAGAGAGAGAGAGAGAGAGAGAGAGAGAGAGAGAGACAGAGAGAGAGAGAGAGAGAGACAGAGAGAGAGAGAGAGAGAGAGAGAGACACGCGCATAAAAGCAGTGTGTCAAGCATAGTAGATACATGGTCTGCGAGACCCACAGAAGCAGCAAGCACAATCAACAGAAATAACAAAACAGCTAGACATTCTGCTAACTCGGGGGCGGGCAGAGAACATTAAAACTCCTAGGCCATATACAGGCAGGAGAATGCCAAGGATCGAGTCTTGAATGCGCCCTGCGATGAGAGGACCTGCTAGTCGGTGAGGCAGTAGCAGATCATAGAAGAGAATATCTGGGCAATGTAAGAGAATATCTGGGCAATGTCGTGCAATGATGTCTGCGTGCAACACGCACAACCTACCACAGACAAAAGACAAGAGGGGGAACTCCCTTAGCAAGCAGATGAAACACGCAAACATGTGAGAGGCAGTAGGAGAATGCCAAGTAGAGATGCATTTAGTCTATGAATGAACGCACCTGCGATGAGAGGACCAGATATTCCCCCCTAGTCTATCTACATTAGGGGGAACTCCCTTCCTGAAAGTGTCGTGTATGACAGTAACACGAAATAGCATCTCTCCCATGTGCTCTGTGTGTGGCAGTTTGTTCCCAACACTTTACAGGTGCAGAACAATGTTTCCCCCCAAGTGCTGTTATGGCATTTGGGACACACAAACATAAGAGGAACCCCTGAGGCCGTAAGTAATGGACCCTTTTCCACGCCTTTAGGCGTATAGGGCATTCCATTAAGTGTGGAATATGCTATCATAACAATCGTCATGCATCGCTGCCCATTTGAACTCATTTCCAAACAATTTCCACGCGTG
The DNA here is from genome assembly GCA_905116865.2 of Candidula unifasciata. Classification (NCBI taxonomy): domain Eukaryota; kingdom Metazoa; phylum Mollusca; class Gastropoda; order Stylommatophora; family Geomitridae; genus Candidula; species Candidula unifasciata. Next base: position 477,760 of record CAJHNH020007223.1, read on the forward strand.
TATCAACTAGTGTATATTCTATCTGTCAGGGGTACAGAAATTATCGGTTAACCAAAGATGAGAGAAATTCGCCGCTTTAAGAAAACAGCAGCATTTGCGCAATTGTAAATTATATAATCTTAAGGACATGGAAAATCTAAGGCCACCAGCAAATATTAGTATTGCACAATTAAACAAGGTTTCAGCCCCCCCCCCCCCACTCCCCCTCGACCCTAGAAAGTTATGGGGAGGGGATGAGGCTCCGTCATGTTTTCTCTGTGGCGGCCGCGCGTCTCATAACGGGCTGGAGACAACAGTCATCCTGGGTCTGGTGTCTGCAAGAAAGCCAGCACGACGGTGGCAACAGATGACAGCGCAGACGGCTTCAGGAAATCTCGGATGTAGCAAATTTCTATTGTGAGGAACATTGTTTTATCCCGGCATTTTTTCTTGCTTGTACGCTAATCTGAATACGAGGAATTATGCAACGCTGACTGACTAGTGTCGACACGCTGACTGACTAGTGTCGACAAGCTGACTGACTAGTGTCGACAAGCTGACTGACTAGTGTCGACAAGCTGACTGACTAGTGTCGACAAGCTGACTGACTAGTGTCGACAAGCTGACTGACTGACACGCTGAGCTGACTGACTGTGTCGACAAGCTGACTGACTAGTGTCGACAAGCTGACTGATTAGTGTCGACAAGCTGACTGACTAGTGTCGACAAGCTGACTGACTAGTGTCGACAAGCTGACTGACTAGTGTCGACACACTGACTGATTAGTGTCAACAAGCTGACTGACTAGTGTCGACAAGCTGACTGACTAGTGTCGACAAGCTGACTGACTAGTGTCGACAAGCTGACTGATTAGTGTCGACAAGCTGACTGATTAGTGTCGACAAGCTGACTGATTAGTGTCGACACGCTGACTGACTAGTGTCGACAAGCTGACTGATTAGTGTCGACAAGCTGACTGATTAGTGTCGACAAGCTGACTGATTAGTGTCGACAAGCTGACTGATTAGTGTCAACACGCTGACTGACTAGTGTCGACAAGCTGACTCTGACTGACAATACCCTTGTTGTTGAAGTTTTCAAACAAGAGCGGTTTCTTGTATATTAACAGTGTTAAGCAGAAACAAAAGAAATGACCTAATGCCAAATTACTGAGCATAAATTTTGATACTAACGAAAAGCGATTTGTACTCAATATTTGTGTTCTACAAATCTAAAATAAAATGTTTCTCCGTTAGGTGATTGATCTTGCACTGTCAGTTTTGTCTGTTCTTTATCTATTTGTTTATAATATTCTTCTTTAACAAGGGTGAGCGATTAATGGTACAATTGATGCAGGTCTTCTTTCAGTCACACTTGCTGGATCCAGCCCTCAACGCCAACATTTAAAATATTGACACAAAATTTCTAAAACGTACCAAAACATCGGGTGTGCCACAAAAGTACAGCTTTACTCTGCAAGCGTTAAATAGCACCAAATCAGTGATGCCACTTTGGATGTTTTACATCCAGATTTAGATGTTTACCTTGCATTTAGATGGCGTTTCTGACGTTTAGATGGTAGATGTTTTTCTAGATTTTTCATTTGGAGATAATTTATCAAATCTAACCTAAGAAACAGGATACAATTTTAAATGCTATCTTGACAATAAAATTTGGCCTGATAAGAGTAGGAAAAGGCTGTTCCACTTATCAGCTCCCTGATTGGGTATTAAAAGAAATTGGAACAGCTAAAGCATACCAGAGCCATTTTGGATCGGAAGTTTCAACTTCATCATCCAAGCTAAGTTTATCCTGTGGATCTTGTAAGGTAGATCTCTAGTAAAGATGAGGACATGATTCTATAGGGTAAGTCATATCAACTGCTACGTGACTCTTTCCATTTGGATGTTTTGTTTAGATATTTTCCACGCAAATTTAGATGTTTTTAGATATTTTTGGACTCCTTTTTTGGGTGTTTTTTTGTCAAAGAAAAGTGGCAACACTGCACCAAATGTGTACGACAGTACCAACTTCGGCAGCACTGCCTGTGAGTGATCAGATCTCTGATGGCAGAGGTTCTGTGCAGAACCTAGGAACTAAACGTCTGGCGATCCAGAGAGAGCGTCGTACACTGCAACAACTCGCCATTCAACTCGTTGGAAACAATTTAAATCCGTGCGGTTTAAAGCAATATTAGGATAAAGCGCAGAGTAAATATAATTCTGTCTCTTTAGAACCAGAAGAACTTATTACAAGTACTAACTTCTGGAATCACTGAGATCGTCTCGTGACAGTAGTGCAACATAATTTGGGCGTGTCTCAATCGGACTCATTCAACACTACAGACTTCGATTTAATATATCATCGTGCCTCCTACAGTAGAACCTCGCTTAACGAGCACCTCTCATAACGAGTAAATCGCATAACGAGCAAAACAAATTGTAAAAGAATGACTCGCTTAACGAGCGACGTTTCGCATAACGAGTGGCAAGGAGAGGGGAAGTCCCGGATTTTGCGCAGGTTACATCAGTGTTTAGCACTCGTTCCAGAAGAATTGTCGCTTGTGATCACACATTTTCTCGAACTTGTGTTATATTGTGATATATGTACATGAATCCTCTAGGCCTACAAGATGACCTCCCTGATGAATTTAAGTTAATCAACATCCAGTTTCTGCCTCCCAACACCACTCCGTTACTCCAGCCCATGGACCAGCAAGTTATTTCTAACTTTAAGAAGCTCTAAACTAAAGCACTCTTCGAGCATTGTTTTCAGGTGACTGAAGGGGCCAACCTCACTCTCAAAGAGTTTTGGAAAAAATCACTTCTACATTGTTGCCTGCCTCAAGATGACCGACAAGGCGGGGGAAGGGGTTACCAAGAGAACCCTAACTTCTTCTTGGAGGTTGCATTTAAGAAACAGACACAGTGCCCTCTGTCGCGCTGGGCGTTTCTGTAACAACAGACGGAGAACTAAAAGGAAGCGAGAGGAATTCTTCAGGGACCCGTTCCAGTTTGTCTGAGGTCTATTCGAGCAACGAAGTCTGGGACTCTGGTTGTAGGTGGATAACAGTGATATCAAAGAGATTGTGGAAGAGCACAGCCAAGAGCTGACCATAGCAGAGCTTATGGAGTTGCATTGTGTTTCACAGCAAGACGTTTTGGAGGAAAGTTTGTCAGAGGAGGAGGAGGAGGAGAAGGTAACAGAAAAGCAACAATCTTCTGGCGAAATAAGAACAATTCTGAAAGCATGGGGAACTGTTGCTTCTCATATTGAGAAGCGTCACCCTAATAAGGAAATGGCTGTGCGCCCTGCAAATTTAATAATAATGCTGTGTCGCATTTTCGCCAAATTTTGAAGCGTCGACAAAAACAAATGTCTCTGGACATCTTTCTAGTACCAAAAAAAAATTAGCTATGTATCATAATTATTTCGACCTTTTTTTCTGCTAATCGAATTCGCATTCCATGTGGGTTCGTTCCGTGTTTGAAGAAAAGATGAAGATGATTCACTCTCCTTAAATATGTATATAATTTTCTTTGAATAAATGTTATAATATAACAAACATAGCATTTTGTGAGTATTTTTTTGACAAGGAACGCACTATCTTATTTTACATTAAATTATATGAGAAAAATTGTTTCGCATAACGAGTGTTTCGCTTAACGAGTATGATTCTGGAACGAATTATGCTCGTTAAGCGAGGTTCCACTGTATTCACAGTTTACTGCTGAGCTGTGGGAGGTGAAGTCCCAGCTTCCTCATCTTTGGCGCCAAAATCGACCCACTGGGTTTGTCACCCAAAAAAGTTGGTGATGACATCCAGAAAGGGACAGCTGACTGGAAGGGACTGAAGATCACAGTGAAACTGGTGGTACAGAAGTGACAGGCTAAAGTAGAGGTGGTCCCCAGTGCTGCAGCAATGATCACCCGAGCTCTGACGCAGCCTGCACGTGACCGCAAGAAGGTCAAGCGTGTGAAACACAATTGCGCTCCCGCAGTATGGCCAAAGCTCTAGCTGGAACTGTCAAGGAAGTCTTGGGCACAGCACAGTCTATTGGCTGCACCATTGACAAACTGATTCCTCATACTGTCTTCTCTCACTTGGGCACAGCACAGTCTATTGGCTGCACCACTGATAAACTGATTCCTCATACTGTCTTCTCTCACTTGGGCACTGCACAGTCTATTGGCTGCACCATTGACAAACTGATTCCTCATTCTGTCTTCTCTCACTTGGGCACAGCACAGTCTATTGGCTGTACCATTGACAAACTGATTCATCATACTGTCTTTGAGAACATCAATAAAGGGGAGATTGAAATTCCAGAAGAATATAGTTATACTGAATAAACGGGGGGGGGGGAGGCGGGGGGGGGAATCGCATTACCCAAGGGATCCTCGTCAAATTTA